>JAPEVW010000139.1:0-5000 GCA_027921565.1 Artemia sinica | reverse complement strand
TGATGTGTAAGTTTTGGTGTGTGCGTGTGTGTGTGAGTTTTCTTGTGTGTGTGTGTAAGTTTTGAACGTGTGTGTGTAAGTTTTCAGGGGTGTCGTGTGTGTGTGAGTAAGTTTTGCGTGTGTGTGCAAGTTTTCATGTGTGTGTGTGTAATTTTCGTGTGCATGTAAGTTTTGGCGTGTGTGTGTAAGTTTTTGCGTGTGGGTCCTAAGTTTTTGTGCGTGTGTGCTGTGAGTTTTTTTTGTGTTCATGTGTAAGTTTTTGTGTGTGTGGATGTAAGTTTTTTGCGTGTGTGTGTGTAAGTTTTGGCGTTTGTGTGTGGAGTTTTCCTGTGTGTAAGTTTTTTTTTTGTGTGTGGGTCTGTGTATAAGTTTGTGTGTGTGTGTGTGTGTGTAAGTGTTCGTGTGTGTGTGTAAGTTTTTAAGTGGTGTGTGTAAGTTTTGGCGTGTTGTGTGTAAGTTTTCGTGTGTGTGTGTGTGTAAGTTTTGTGTGTGTGTGTGTGTGTGTGTAAGTTTTTGTGTGTGAGTGTATGTGAGTTTTTTTTTTGTTTCATGTGTAAGTTTTTGTGGTGTGTGTGTGTGTGTGTGTGTGTAAATTTTTTGTGTGTGTGGTGTAGTTTTTGGTGTGTGTGTGTTGTGTGAGTTTTCGTGTGTGTGTGTGTGTGTGTGTGTAAGTTTTTGTGTGCATGTAAGTTTTTGTGTGCAATGTAAGTTTTTGTGTGCATGTAAGTTTTTGTGTGCATGTCAGTTTTTGTGTGCATGTAAGTTTTCGTGTGCATGTGTAATCCCAAATCATAGGTTTCAGACATCATTCACCAACGAAATACTAGGAAACCTTATCTCAGAAAAGCCTGAAATATCAAACTATTCATCCCAAACTAGAAGTTTCAGTCAACAAACGCCTATGAGAGATTAAGAATCATAAACTCTGAAAAGTCCAAAAAGCAAACTACACCTCCCAAATCATGATTTTCTGACAACACACACCTATGAAAGGCTAAGAAATCTAGCTCAGAAATGTCAAAAATAGCAAATTAACCATCCCAAATCATAGGTTTCAGTCAAACACACACCTACGAATGGCTAAGAAACCTAGCTCAGAAAAGTCAAAAAATAGCAACCCACACATCCCAATCATAGGTTTCAGACACCACACACCTATGAAAGACTAAGAAATCTGGTTATGAAAGTCAGAAATAGTAATTTACATATCCCAAATCATAAGCTTCAGACAACACTCACCTATGAACGGCTAAGAAACCTAGCTCAGAAAAGTCAAAAATAGCAAACTAGTCATCCCAAACTATAGGTTTTCAGACAACAAACACCTATGAGTGACTAAGAAATCCAGCTCAGAAAAGTCAAAAGTAGCAATCCACCCATCCCAAATCATAGGTTTCAGAACACACACCCTATGAAAGACTAAGAAATCCAGCTCAGAAAAGTCAAAATAGCAAACTACATATCCCAAATCATAGGTTTCAGTCAACAACACACCCAACGAAAGACTAAGAAACCTAGCTCAGAAAAGTCAAAAATAGCAAACTACTCATCCCAAAACTATTGGTTTCAGACAACATTCACCTACGAAATACTAGAAAACCTTAGCTCAGAAAAGCCTGAAATAGCAAACTACACATCCCAAATCATAATGTTCTAACAACACATACCTATGAAAAAGGCTAAGAAACCTAGCTTAGAAAAGTCGAAAATAGCAAACTACACATCCCAAATCATAGGTTTCAGACACCACACACCTATGAAGACTAAGAAATCCAACTCAAAAAAGCCCGAAATAGTAATTTACATATCCCAACAATCATAAGTTTCAGACAGCATTCACCTACGAAATACTAAGAAACCTTAGCTCAGAAAAGTCTGAAATAACCAACTACTCATCCCAAACTCGAAGTTTCAGACAACAAACACCTATGAGTGACTAAGAATCCTAGCTCTGAAAAGTCTAAAAAGCAAACTACACCTCCCAAATCATAATTTTCAGAAAGGACACACCTATGAAAGGCTAAGAAATCTAGCTCAGAAAAGTCAAAAATAGCAAATTAACCATCCCAAATCATAGGTTTCAGTCAACACACACCAACGAAAGACTAAGAAAACCTAGCTCAGAAAAGTCAAAAATAGCAAACTACTCATCCCAAAACTATTGGTTTCAGACAACATTCACCTACGAAATACTAGAAAACTTTAGCTCAGAAAAGCAAAAATAGCAAACTAAACATCCCAAATCATAATTTTCTAACAACACATATCTATGAAAGGCTAAGAAACCTAGCTCAGAAAAGTCGAAAATAGCAAACTACACATCCCAAATCATAGTGTTCAGACACCACACACCTATGAAAGACTAAGAAATCCAACTCAGAAAAGTCAAAAATAGCAAAACTACATATCCCATATCATAAGTTTCAGTCACAACACACCTATGAAAGACTAAAAAATCCAACTCAAAAAAGCCCGAAATAGTAATTTACATATCCCAAATCATAAGTTTCAGACAGCATTCGCCTACGAAATACTAAGAAACCTTAGCTCAGAAAAGTCTGAAATAGCCAACTACCTCATCCCAAACTCGAAGTTTCAGACAACACAACACCTATGAGTGACTAAGAATCCTAGCTCTGAAAGTCCAAAAAGCAAACTACACCTCCAAATCATAATTTTCAGAAAGGACACACCTATGAAAGGCTAAGAAATCTAGCTCAGAAAAGTCAAAAATAGCAAATTAACCATCCCAAATCATAGGTTTCAGTCAACACACACCAACGAAAGACTAAGAAACCTAGCTCAGAAAAGTCAAAAATAGCAAACTACTCATCCCAAACTATTGGTTTCAGACAACATTCACCTACGAAATACTAGAAAACTTTAGCTCAGAAAAGCCCTGAAATAGCAAACTAAACATTCCAAATCATAATTTTCTAACAACACATATCTATGAAAGGCTAAGAAAAACCTAGCTCAGAAAAGTCGAAAATAGCAAACTACACATCCCAAATCATAGGTTTCAGACACCACACACTATGAAAGACTAAGAAATCCAACTCAGAAAAGTCAAAAATAGCAAACTACATATCCCAAATCATAAGTTTCAGTCAACACACACCAACGAAAGGCTAAGAAACCTAGCTCATAAAAGCCTGAAAAAGCAAACTACTCATCCCAAAACTATTGGTTTCAGACAACATTCACCTAGGAAATACTAGGAAACCTTAGCTCAGAAAAGCCTGAAGTAGCAAACTACACATCCCAAATCATAGGTTTCAGACAACACACATCAACGAACGACGGGGGACCGGGGGAGGACCTTTGGGACCCAGGGAGGACGTTTGGGGATCCGGGGCCCTTGAGGATTGAGTGGTCTTTTGAGAGCCCGGTGGACCTTTGGGGACCGGGGAGGGCCTTTGGGAGCCCAGTGGACCTTTGGGACCGGGGGAGAACCTTTGGGGCCCCGGGGACCCTTGGAGGCCGGTTGGCCCCTTTGGGAGCCCGGGGGACCTTTGAGGACCAGGGGAGGGGGCCTTTGGGGGTCTGAGGAGGGCGTTTGGGGGATAAACATTTCGAAATTTTTACTTTTTAGTTTACTTTTTGCGGCGCAGTCCTGCAGCAGCGCATTCCTGCGGCGCACCCTGCGGTGCCTCCCTGCGGCGCATCCCTGCGGCACATCCTGCGGCGCCTTTTTTCCTGGCCCACGGCGCATCCCGGCTGCGCTTCTCTGGTCCGGGGGACCTTTAGGGGCCGGGGGAGGGCCTTTGGGGCACATGGAGGGCCTTTGGGGCACAGGGAGGGCCTTTGGGGGTCCGGGGGGGCAGTTGGGGACCGGTGGAGGGCCTTTGGGACCCGCGTTGGTCCTTTGGGGAGCTCGATTGGCCTTTGGGGGGCCGGGGATGGCCTTTGGAGGTCTGGGTGGGCCTTTGGGGGCACCGGTGGTCCTTTGAGAGCTTGGGGGACCTTTGAGGACCGGGGCTTCCTTCGGGGTTGGGGTAGGAGGATTGGAACCCTTTGGGTGGGTTAGAGGACCTCACAAACACTGTTCAAATGAAACTTGTGTATTATAACGACCACAGAGTTTCACCATTAAATTCTCTTCTAAAATCTCTTCAAAAATCATCTTTTAAAATGTCTCTAACTGTTTCGCCGAAATAGTTTCCATAACCTGTCTAAAACAGTTTCGCCCAAATAATCCCTAAACGTAATTTCAGCGTGTTCCTTTTGTTTGGCATCCCTGTGCTTTGACATTTGAAATTACAAAAGAAACCCTTTCGCGCGCTAAAAACAATTCATCGCTAAGATGTTTTCTTGGAGAATTGTTTCCGTGGCCTTTGGCTATTAATATCCTTTTGGTCGAACTCCAAAGAGTTGTTTCCGAGTCAAAGACATTAATGACTTGGATCTATTCCTGGAGAATCGTTTCTAGGCGGAAATTTTTAAGTCTGACAGATGATGTCATTGATTGATTGATCTGTCATGAAAGGGGAAATTAATTTGTTGTTTCTAAGGGGAATTATTGATTCACGATAGGTGAATTGAGGTCGACAGCACAGGTGTTCCAAGGTCGATGTTTGTTGTTGTTGTTGTAAGTGCACGCTCTCAGCGAATGTCAAGGTCGATGTTGTTGTTGTTGTTGACACACTTTGATTACGCAATCAAGTTCTCGAAATTTCCCCCATCGATTACGCAATCAAGTTCTCGGAAATTCCACTTCCCCCTCGAGTCCTAGATCAATAACATTGTTCCCGTTAGAATTCAATGCGCATGTGCAACCTTCGCCCCGGAGTTATTACACATAGAAACATCAAATAAATCGACCTTGGAAAAAGAGGTCATTGACACCATTACGTAATCTTTCTCCCTAGGGAGGCTATGCCCTTATGTGGTGCCCCGTCAGCATTAAAAATGCTGACAGGACCACGTGGTCCTGTTCACGAGCTCATGATAGGGTTCTACTGTCCCATCTCACAGGTATGACTTAATTTATATACAAA
>JAPEVW010000138.1:410000-434493 GCA_027921565.1 Artemia sinica | reverse complement strand
GTTTTTGGGTTCAGGAAACAAATAAACTGGTTGCGTAACATTTTTCCAAAAAAGAAAAAGAGAGTTTACTTTAAAAAAAAAAAATGCGACTCAAAAGGATAACTGGCTCGAGAGGGCACTTAATTTCCCGTCACCTGGTATATATTCCAGAACGCCACATGTGCCGGGCAGTTCTGCTTCACTTGGCCAAGTTTTTAACACGCTTGGCACGAGCCACTTGGTTTATTTGATATCTGAAAGTGATGCTCCCCTCGGACTGGCTTAAAATTTTATACAGAAGAACCAACCAGGTCTTGAGTAGTATACGTTCCTAGAGTGACACAAACTAATTTGATAGCAGTTCCCGCCTTAATTTGGTTTTAAAACTAATCAGTTTGTAAAAAAATGGGCCTTCGAGAACTAAGAAATAATATGTCTGGCCGAAGAAAAGTAGGTTTAAGAAAATAAACCAACAAACTTAAGGCACAACTTTTAACAAAGAACTATAGCATATGATTCTCTAATTTTTCTGGTTGCTGTTACTATTATGATGTGATTATTGATTTGATACGGTTTTTTATTTTAATTTCCATTTATTATAAGTTTGAGTTATTAATGCCTTTGTTTCTGCTCGCTTTAAGTTTTAATATAAAACTATGTTATCAGGTTAATAATAATAATAATAATAATAATAAAACTCAGTGTTGCCAGCTTATCAAAATATCATCTCCACAATATCTTGGAAAATGGTCAGGGGATGGTAGCAGAATCTGTCCGGTTTTTTTTTACCATGGAGTAGAGCAAAACACGCGTATTATCAGTTTAGTCTAGTTGTGTCATCAATTTATGATAGATACGTGTTTAATCATGTTTCAAAGTAATATGCGCATATTTCATTTTTGTTAATTAATAAATAAAATATTTTCTTCATGCCTATGCATGCATCTAGTATAGATCCACCTTAGAGCCATTTAATTGGTGTCTGACCAGCTGACCCCCGCTAGGTTGAGGAAAGATTTAAATAACTTTGGAAAATATGTTTCCAAGCTAGTATTTTTTCCATCTCGAAAGACAAGTTATAATTCAAAATTTTTAGTTTTGGAATTTTTAGTTTTGAAATTTTTAGTTTGGGACCTTGTCCCTGGGGGTCCATAATAGAAACTGGGGCATCCTCGCCCGGGGTCATAATACAGGCGGAGGAGGAAGAAGGCTCCTCAAATGTACACTCAAAAGGGCCCACTGGTTTGTCCACAAGTCCCATGAGTTGCAAACATTCTCCCAGTAATGGGTAAATTGCATGGTGATGCAGAACACCATCGCGGGAGGATCCTCTATAGGAGGACAACTGCGGCAGGGCGTAAGATCCAGATCTATGGACAACGGCCTCTGCAAAGGGCTGCCTCGACCTTTTCGGGGTACCTGCAAGACTGGGGACCTTGCGGTCAACTCTATTCCCACTTGAGGAGTGGCGCCCCTCGAGGAAATTATAGCCTAGTAAACGACACAGCATTCGCACGGGATTCTGACTAATGGACAATTTTTCTGGGCTTGGTATGTTTTGATGGGCGTCTTTGGGCTGAAAAAACCTCTTCCTAGCTAATTTATCTATTATGGGTTGGCCTCCCGTAGTAGCATAATATTTGTAGGAATGAATATGTAATGAGTCGGAGGTAATAGGTTTGAGACTGTCTGTGCAGGATTTCGACTCTAGTTGATAGAAGAGCATCGCCAAGTGCTGAAACCATGTTCTGACCAAGATGGGCCCAGGATTGCACAAAGCCTCCATTCATGGAGGTCCCAGGGACTTCTTGCTGTCTGGTTCTAAGCCGGCTTAAGCACTTCGGTGTAGACTTGAGAAGATATGTGATCTTCCCGTCCTGCACTGGTAATCGGGATCATTGCTTTTCTTGAGGCGAAAATAATTTCAATGACTTAAAGAACATGAAAATTGGAACTTGGAATGTTACGACATTAAAAAATGACTATCGTATCGACATTTTGACTGACGAATTCAGACGATTCGAACTGGATTTATTAGGAATTCCAGAAACTCATATCCCAGGGATAGGCAGCATGAAATTAGGTGATATAGAATTTGTTTACTCAGGCAGGAAGGATGGGCTACATAGAAAGGGAGTAGGGCTCATGATGAATGAGGGAAGCTGCCTAAGTCTTGTTTAGGCTAGGAAGGTATTAATAATAGAATACTAATTGCTCATTTTATGACTAGAAAGTTCAGGGTATCAGTTATAGTAGTATACGCCCCTGTAGAGCCGACTGACGGAGATACTAGTGACTCAGATGAAAATTACTTACAGTTACAGGAGCAAATAGACAGGGTTCCAGGTAGAAATATGATGTTATTACTGGGAGATTTTAACGCCCAGGTTGGTAGAAATAGGGATAGATGGTATCCCAGCCTAGGTAAAAGAAAACAGTAATGGATACAGACTTTTGCAATTTTGTAGGTATAACAATCTAGTTATAACCAATACGTTGTTTGGTCATAAAAATGGCTCATAAGTTAACATGGTATTCACGTGATGGTATGACAGCAAACCTTATTGATTATATTATAGTAAACCGAAGACTGGCAGGATCAATACAAGAGGGTATATAGGAGTGCTGTTATTGATGTTAAAAGTAAAGATCACCATCTAGTAGTGTCAAGGTTAATTTAAAGCTGAAATATCGGAAAGGGTAACTACCTCCGGAGAAGCTATGATGTTGGTAGACTCCAGGATGAGAATTTGAGAGAAACTTTCCAGGAAAAAGTTGAATACTAAACTTAAGAGTTTAAAATTTGATAATGTGGAAGATAGTTGGAATAATTTTAGAAAAACAATTTGTGAAGTTGCTGAAGGTGTATTAGGGAAGAAAGCTAGAACTGTAGCTAAGAATATTAGTGAAAAAGCTTTAGGTTTAATACAAAGGAGAAATGACTTGTACAAGAATTATCTGAGTGATAGATCGTATGAAAACAAAAGAAATGTAAAGAAAGTGGAGAAAGCATTAAAATATGAACTAAGGTGGTGTGAAGTGGATGCCAATAGAAAGGAGGGTCCGACTCCCACACGACACCCCTGCTGCCACCTACAACTTTTTTTACATAATTTATTCAAGGATTATCGATCGAGTCTAATGTATGGGTCAAAGTCAATCGATCTGTTGTTGTTTTGGACACGTGCGAATGACATGTGGGGTGATTTACATAATCGATGGGGGAATTATTGATTCACGAGCGTGGGGAATTATGAAACAATATGGTCATAGAGTCCCTAGGGAGAAAGATTACGTAATCGCTCAATGACCTCTTTTTCCAAGGTCGATTTATTTGATGTTTTTCTCGGCTAGCCTGGCCTGAGAACTTGATTTACATAATCGCTAGGGGAAATTATTGATTCACGAAGGGGAAATTAAGAAACAAACATGGCTTCATTGTTGTTTGGCTAGCCTGCCTTAGAACTTGATTTACATAATCGCTAGGGGAAATTATTGATTCACGAAGGGGAAATTAAGAAACAAACATGGCTTCATTGTTGTTTGGCTAGCCTGGTCTGAGAACTTGATTTACATAATCGCTAGGGGAAATTATTGATTCACGAATGGGGGATTAAGAAACATTAAGGTTTTTTTAATCTTTAGGCCTGAGGGATTTATTTATTATTGTTGTTTTGGACAAGTGCATGCTATGGGTGAAATGTCAAGGTGTCCTGGAACAGGAAACAGTTAGATCACATGTTTCCTTCTCAGCCAATCAACGAGTCGGATACATCCTCCTTCTCAGCCAATCAGAGACGTGCTTACATATGATTTTCCCGTTACATAACAATTCACCCTTGAGATTTCGTATATAACGGGCATGCAATGTGATTAAATTATCAGAAAGTTCCAGAACACAGTTCAAACAACTAGAATGGATACTATTGATGAAGTTGAAGCCTTGGCAGCCACAATTAGCAATGTAAGTTCTGTTTTCATTTTTTATTTTCAAAATAAAATTGTTTTCCGTGGTCACCCTCTACTATATTCGGGTAAACCCCCCCCCCTATACAAACGTCACTATATGATGTTTTTATACTCGATAAAAAGCGTAAAAATACGCTCTTTTTTCGTTACGTAAACCCCATCCTTCCTTCCCCCTCTGTTTACGACCACAATTCTGTTTTGGATAAATTCCATATCTTATCTAAATGCAACTGTCAACTTTCTCTCAATCCCTTAATATAGTGTATTCACCGCTATGGCTTGACTTACAGATTCCTCGCAATGATTTAAATAGCTGATAATTACTGACACCCCTTTAAAGTACATCCGGCTTTGGTAAATATATAAGAATTTGGATAGCGGCTTAACCAATAGGTTTCTCTGAGGTTAGTTTTTCCATCGAATTAAAAGAAACAGTTTCGCGTGAAAAGAGGGATTATTGTTAATTAACCTTGTGTTGTTACAGGCTTTGCGTAATTCTATGTGGTATGGAAGCATGAAAATGAGTTATTTCCAAAATTAATGCCTAACAATATTTTTTAGGACATTTGGTGGAAGGTGGGGGTTTGACAATGCCTCAAGTCTAACACCTCCATTGTAAGGTGAAAACAAACTGTTTCTTCAAGTGAAAAGTTAAGGGGAGTGGGTTTAAGAAAAAGATACATTGCTTTATTATGCGTAAATTGAATAGCATTTTTTACCATATCTTTCGGTGGGGGGAGGGGATATTTTCCCATGTCTTTTTCTCAAGGATATTTTCCGTGGGGGGTTATTTTCCGTGGACTGTTTTTCTGGGGGTGTGATAAATATACAAACTAGGCCAGCTTTTGAACGGCTCAGTGAGTCGTAATTCTCAGATTCAAAAGGATGCGATATCTTTCGGTGGGGGGAGGGGGTATTTTTCCATGACTTTTCTCAGGGATATTTTCCGTGGGGTTATTTTCCGTGGTCTGTTTTTCTGGGGGTGTGATAAATATACAACTAGGCCGGCTTTTGAACGGTTCAGTGAGCCGTAATTCTTCTTTCTCAGATTCAAAAAGGTTGCAATTAGTATATTTCACGAAATTTTTTTTACGTTGTGCTCTCTTAGTGATAAATGCTTTGTCTAAAACAAAATTATATGGATGAGGGTACTAACTTTCTTTCTGTAAAAAGGGCAAATTATTTCAATACTAACTTTTTCTCTTCTTTTTAAGGCCAATTGTGAAGAATGCGTGCCCCCTCCCCCCAAGAAATCAAGAGTGGACGAGACAAGACCATCCATTCTTAAGTACGCTGGCTCGACCCCAAAACAAGTGCAACCATCTGTGCAGACAACAATGCAATCAGGACAAAAACTAAAGAGTAAATGGACAGCTGCTTTCTATGGACTACCTGTCCCAACTACACAAAGCCCGCCACCGATGGTGCAACAAGTTTCACCTGGCCCTTCGGGCATTCAAATACTGCCCTCGGACTTTGCAAATGTAAGCATTTTTTTTTTTCCTACCTATTATATAGAAATATCTATCAATTTCATCCAACTTTTATAGACCTTTTCTACATGCACCATTTTCGAACACTGTGTCTTTTTCTGGGGTGTGATAAATATACAAACTAGGCCAGCTTTTTGAACGGCTCAGTGAGTCGTAATTCTCAGATTCAAAAGGATGCGATATCTTTCGGTGGGGGGAGGGGGTATTTTTCCATGACTTTTCTCAGGGATATTTTCCGTGGGGTTATTTTCCGTGGTCTGTTTTTCTGGGGGTGTGATAAATATACAAACTAGGCCGGCTTTTGAACGGTTCAGTGAGCCGTAATTCTTCTTTCTCAGATTCAAAAAAAGGATGCAATTAGTATATTTCACGAAATTTTTTTTACGTTTGTGCTTTCTTAGTGATAAATGCTTTGTTTAAACAAAATTATATGGATGAGGGTACTAACTTTCTTTCTGTAAAAAAGGGGCAAATTATTTCAATACTAACTTTTCTCTTCTTTTTAAGGCCAATTGTGAAGAATGCGTGCCCCCTCCACCCAAGAAATCAAGAGTGGACGAGACAAGACCATCCATTATTAAGTACGCTGGCTCGACCCCAAAACAAGTGCAACCATCTGTGCAGACAACAATGCAATCAGGACAAAAAAACTAAAGAGTAAATGGACAGCTGCTTTCTATGGACTACCTGTCCCGACTACACAAAGCCCGCCACCGATGGTGCAACAAGTTTCGCCTGGGCCTTCGGGCATTCAAATACTGCCCTCGGACTTTGCAAATGCAAGCATTTTTTTCCTACCTATTATATAGAAATATCTATCAATTTCATCCAACTTTTATAGGCCTTTTCTACATGCACCATTTTTCGAACACTGCGTAAAAGTATTTCTCAGCGGGAATATTGAAAGATTTTTTCTCCCCAATGGAAATATAATGTTCTCCCTTTTGAATCACGTCAAGTGCATGCATTCACCTTTTGCTAAATTAGATTATGAAGCCAAAAAAAGGCACTATATTCTGGTCATAGTAAGTTTTTTTTTCCCAGAGCAGATAAAGAGTATTAATATGAAATTTTATTTGGAGGAATGTTTGAACAAAATCAAAACCTACTATGTCATGCGATGTTTTAGACTGTAATATATCTTATACTAATATAAGATATGCCGCGGTCCGAGAAGCGCTGTGGGGCGGGGAAGCGTTGCGGGAAGCGCTGTGGGGCGGGGAAGCGTTGCGGGAAGCGCGGGCGGGCCCGAGAAGCGCCACAGGGATGCGCCACGGGCCAGGGAAGCGCCACAGGGATGCGCCATGGACCAGGGAAGCGCCACAGGGATGCGCCACGGGCCAGGGAAGCACCATAGAGATGCGCCACGGGCCAGGAAGCGCCACAGGATGCGCTGCGAGAAGCGCTGCGGGAAAGTGCCGCGAAAAAAAAAATTTAACACTGAAAATAAAACGAACAAATTGTCGCCTTCTATGTCATATCTTAGATTATCTTCAGTTGTATTAACCAAATGTTATTAAGCAATAATAATCCAAATTTTAAAAGCAGTAGGGGCTGATTTGAACACTTTGAAAATAAGCTATTTTTTCATTTGTAGGTTGTCCTGGTTCCATACTCCCCATCTCCCCCCTGCTCGTCAGTTGGAGAAGGAGAAGAAGATGCATCTTTGGAGTTCATTCATGACAATCCACCAATCAGTGAATGGTATGATAACTCCAATGAAATTCCATGTGATATTGATGATTTACTAGCAAATTATTTCAATGTAGATAGTAGCACGGTTGAGCAGGGTAAAATAGCTAATTCAGATTTGGACTTGCCTTTGTTGAGTCCAAACACATTGCAAATTTTAGACGATTTTACCCGGGAATTAACAGGGAACCCTCCAACCTCCGATACCCTAACGACTCCACTTCGAACAACTGAAGTGGAGCATTCGCCAGATATTGTTGAAACAGCTTGGGGGAGGGGTAATATACAAGAGGGGGATGGGGGTACAACTCTCCCAGACTTTCAGCTGTCCAACAGAATTTTAAATAATATAGTTGTTTTCACTGCAACGTTTGGGGATCCTTTTAATTCGCTTTTGTGTGGTAATTTTGTTATGACCCTGTAGAAATTGTACACAACTATGTAGACAAAATTCGTGCACTTCTGGAGAATCAAATCAGTTGTGGGGAGGTAGGGATTCAATTAAGGTCTCCATTGTTTTAAAAGTTTTTTTATTTAAATGAGGGAAAAAGCGAGGTTTACTATCATTTTATACATTCCGAGATGCGTTTGGTTTATTCAAATTTAGAAAATTTTGAGGGAGCTTTCATAGATTGGGTGGATCAAATTATAAACGCATCTTGAGAACTTTAATGAAAACGGTAGTGGATCTCTAGTTCTTTTTGTTGAAAATTGAAGCGTAAATATTTGTAAATTAAGAAAGATTTTATTTTAAGAGGGGGGGCAGGGTCTGATAGGGATACAGTTTTAAAATATAATCCAGATCTAGTAGGTTGTCGTGGTGTCCAGAAGATCTGTTTTGAAACAGATCAAAAAGTGTTTCCGATATGCTTTCCTCATATCAGCCTTTCAGCCTCTAGCAGATGACGCTACCAAGAAGAATTTAGACAATTGGGCTATACATGGGAAGGAAGGGTCCCATTTCCCAGTTGTAGATTTTTCTTGCCTAGAAGGAAAATACCCAGTAACGCTAAGATCTATTGACATTTTTGAAAGGGCTAATGCCCACTGGGAGGGAGGAGGGAGGTAAATATCGGCGTTACTGTGGTACAATATGAAACAGAATTTGAAGATGGGGTTCGTTCTAAAAAGAAGGGGGTGGTCTTCCCCATAAGGGGTCCCTCGGTTGATTTGGTTAAACACTGGGTTTGGTTGCTTTACACACCACCTAGTCAACCGAACACAATCGGTCATTTTAACCCTATCACTGACATTAGTAGAGTTCTGGGGGAGGTATGAAAAGGGGGACACGTTTCTACTGTCCAACATGCTTGTCACAATTCCGTAGTGAATATGAAACTACGGGGTCACATGAAGCATTGTAGACGCATGGCTACCAGACAGTGGAAACGGTTTCAGGGGATAGGGCTTCTAAATTTTACGATTCAAAAAAGGGGGACAATGTTCCAGAACACCCTTCTCCCAGTGCAACAAAATATCTTTGCAACAAAATATGTGAAGCTAAGCTGGTGGAGGTGAATGACCCACAATATCCAAACCGAGTCAAAGAACATCAGGCCATTGCAGTGTCCTACGCCCACGCGCAAAGAGACAATTCTAACACCATGCAGTTGTTAGAAATAGTTGAAACATTGGATGAGGGGGACGAGTGCATGGTCAAGGCATTGACTAACTGATTGGCAACGGCTAATGGTGCTATTTCTCGTTTGAGAAATACGCATTATCCAATGGTGTTGTCTGCAGAGGATCGTCTCGCGATTAAAAATCAAAAATATGTTGGGTTTTGTAAGGGGGAGTTTGCAGAGGTGGATAAGGGGACTAAAGGGAAACGTGGGGGGAGGGGAAAAGTCAGAGATCATAATCACTTGTGGCAGGAAATATCCTCGGGGGGTAGTAATTTTAGGGGGGTTGCGCATCAATCGTGTAATTTAAATGTTAGCCAGCAGTTTTTTATCCCTGTATTTATTCATAATTCCAATTATGATTTGAAATTTATTTTACCGGCACAGGCACATATGCATAGGGAGGGAGGGGGAGTAGATTGTCCATGGGTAAATAGTCATTTACCTACAACATAATTCCCAAATCAGCTGAGAAGTTGTTGCTTCTCGAGCTGAAATGGCAGGCAGTGGATAATGGGCGTATGTGCTGGAATAAAATCAGGTTTTTAGATTCCTTTAGTTTTTTCCCCAAGGCATTGAGTCAATTGATTCAAGTGCAAAAAAAGCGACAATTTTGATAGCTTTCCCTTGCTTAAACAGCACTTTCCAGACAGTGAAATGTATGACCTGTTGACCTTCAAAGGTATATACGCATACGATTATTACTGTTCTGGCGCACGCTTAAGTGAGGAGAAACTACCTCCAATTGAAGCTTTTTACAATTCACTGACCAACAGTGAATGCACAGCCAAGGAGTATGAGTTTGCCAAGAAGGTGTGGTCCAAGGGGGATTGTAAAAATGGGTGGGATTATTGTAGACTGTACTTGGCCAGTGACGTTCTAACTCTGTTGGATATAGTCTGTAAGAACACAGACCAGATCTATTCAGAGTTCGGGTTAGATATAGGTTATTATTTTTCTACACCACCCATTTAGTAATGGATTTAATTTTAAAATTAGCAGGGAGGAAATAGGCCTAATCACCGACGTAGATCAGCACCTGTTTGTAGAGCGTTCAATGAGGGGAGGGTATGTTTTTCATGGGGACCGCGTCTTATCAACCGATCCGAGCGGACAAAGCACCGGTGCAAAGTCAAATGCAGTGTTCTTGGACATGAACTCGTTGTACCCCTCGGCAATGTCCAACTACTCTTTGCAGTGTGGGAAACTATCAATGGCTTGAGAATCCTTGTGAGTTCCCCGACATTACCACCGTTGAGGACAATGGGCCACAAGGGATGGTTCTTGTGAAGTTGAACGGTCACATTCCGCTGGCGCTTCACGACTCAGTCAAAGATTTTGTCTTTCCCTGTATCAATCGGCCGGTGAGCAGGGACTCTCTGAGCCCCTACAATCGTTCATTGGTTGAGGATATGGGGATGCACTGGACCTCCCTCTAAACAGAAAACTGATTGCTGATTTGGACCCTAAAGAGAATATCGTTTGTTCACCATGTGCTTTTGCACTGGATGGTGAGCAACGGCTTCAAAATCACCAAAATACACAGGGTCCTGCAGTTCAATCAGCGACCCTACTTGAAAAACGTTTATCGACACCTTTGTCGATAAACGCTCTAAGGCAAACTCAAAGGTGGAGAAGGAAATGTATAAGCTCATCCTAAATTCAGCGTTTGGCAAAATGTGTGAAAGCGTTCGTAATAGATCTCGCTGTGACGTCATGACTGACCCTCTAGAGTGTGCACGAATTATTGCCGACCCCAATTTTACATCGTTCACGAGCATAGAGACCGGCATGGTTCTTCTACACAGGCGAAGCGAAATGTAGTACTGAACAAGATATTGCAGGTGGCAGTTCAGTACTAGAAATTTCAAAAAAAGCTCATGTTGTCGTTCTTTTACAATGTGTGCAAGGTGCAATGGCCACGGGAGGGGGAGGTTTCAAGTTTACTATGGTGATACAGATTCTCTGCTGTTAAAGGTAATGGGACTGAAGATTTGGATTTATTGGGTGATTTGCAAAAGGGGTGCACATCAGCTCGCGGATGGATTTCACCAACTGGAATCCATCTCTCTACCCCGAGCTGGTGAAACGTCAAGCCCCCAACCAACTATTAATGTTAAAATCAGAGACGGGAGTGATTTGATATCCAGGGGGGTGTTCCCGGGCCCAAAGTTTATTGCGTGGAAACTCATAGTGGGGATGAAAAGAAGGCGTGTAAAGGGGTGCCTACACATTTTGTAAAGAGCAATTTCAACATGAGCGTGTACAGAGACTGTGTAGAAAGTAGCCTAGTGCCAAGAGCACAAGTGCTTGCAATTCGCTCTCTACAGTATAGAAATTATACTGTGAGAGTGGAAAGAATGCAATGTCGTGTATATCCAACAAGGTCTGTGTGCTCGAGAATGGTGTGAGTGTTTTCTACCCCCACGGCCACTACCGTATTTCAGATCGAGTTGAATGCATTGACTATCGCAATCAACTTGGTCTGGATAAATTAACCTAATCTGACTAACCATCACTCAACCTGTTCATAAATTAAACTAACCTAACCACAACCCAATCTAACCACCTTAACTCAACTGTTCATCTAACCCAACCTCAACCACTAACCTAACCCGCAGTAGCAGTGACGGCAACTATTCTTTTTCGCCCCGCGGCCCCCGGGGGGGGTGGGGGGGGTCCCGCCCGCGGCCGCCAAGCGGCCGGCCCGTTCGGCCCCGCGGTCCCCGGGGGGAGGGGGGATCCCACCTTTAAATTCATAATGCTCAAACTGTGCTACTACTAGTTCCCGTGTGTGTATTTTCTGTGTTTTTGTTGTACAAAAAGTGTCAGGTATAGAAAAAGTGTTTAAGTTGACAAAAAAAAGTGTTGTACAGAAAAGTGTTTAAGTTGATGATGGACAAAAAGTGTTTTTTTTTTTATTGTACAGAAAAGTGTTTAAGACAAAAAGTGTTTAAAGACAATAAGTGTTTTATTTATAAAGTGTTATCGTTGTTCATGTTGACTGCAAATAGAGTTTTCATTTTGACCACCGGAGAAATTTTGTCAATTGTTGTTGTGTTATTTTTATCGTTGTTCATGTTGACTGCAAATAAATTTGTTTTCATGCAGTGTCGAAATAAATGCTGCCATGAAATATTGTTTTTTGTTGTTGTTCTTGAATAGATAGATCCATGGGGAAAATTATTGCTACTTATTCATTGAGCACACATGATTTACAGTTAGTTGTAGTCTGACTGTTGTCCCCAACAGCAGCAGCAGCATGTATCAATTTTAAACACCCTTCAGATCGTTTCTGTGTGGTCCCTCAATGTCGGGGAAAACAACGCTTTTAGCTAGAATAATTCAAAATTGTGATAAAATGTTTTTGGAAAGCCGAAAAAAATCTACTATTGCTATAGTATTTGGCAGGAGTCCTATGATAAAATAAAAGCTATTGCCACAACCATACCAATACAATTCATACGGGGACTTGATGTTTTCAATAGTATTGAATCGAACTCGTGGTTGATTATTGATGATTTGGCTGAATCCATTGAACAGTTCTCACAGCAAATGCAAATGTATGATCAGAGCATCAGAGCAAATGTATGCGAACCCTTGCTTTGAATTGCACCGTCTATATTATCTATCGAGTCGTTCGTGATTCTAGCTCGCTCATAAACTCTCAATAAGCAGACATACCCCGGCGCTCCAAAATTTCCATTGTCAGCGTACACTCAGGCGACTAGCAAGCCCTACGGTTACATTTTGCTGGATCTTAATCAGAGCACGCCCGAGGATCTACGTGTAGTCACTGACATTTTCAACAATGGAAATTACAGTATATCTTCCGGTGAACAGTAGAAAAGACTATTATCGCCCATTATGACACTGAAGAAACTACACGAACAACGGCATCTGTTTTCCGTTTTAAGCACTTCAAAACCATTGCTTAGGAAGGCTATACTCAAACATGGGGTTGACAATGATTTCATTAATCTAATATCTGAACTTTGTTTAAATTAACTGAGGGCAATGTTTCAACTGCCAGAAGGTGTTAGACAACAGACACAAGCAACAATCGTTCCACTGTACGCGCCTTGGCTTGTAAAAACAAGGAAAAAAATTTAAAAGAAAACGGCTCCTTCAAGCAGGCGGTAGCTTCTTCACACTTTTACTACCGATAAATTGCAGGACTTGTAAACAGTTTTCTCTAGAGAGAGAGAGAATGGCAAAACCCTATAAAATTGACACCATTTGAACTTGTCCTCTCGCCCATCGAACATTTTGAAGACAATCTAAGCAAATTCATTAACGATGAGAATATTGCCGACGACAAAAAACTGCTTTTACTTCAAGATGCATAGCGACGTGTGGACAAACATAAACCTTATCGTGAGAGACCTGCCACCGTCACCGTCACCACTGATCCCCCCTAAAACAGGAAACATCTCCTCAAGATTCTGCAGCAGCATCAAAGGAGAAGGAATTGAATTCGATTGTATTGAAAATTGGAAACCTATTGCCTTTGACCTATCGGGACAGAGTAAAAGAGTATTATCTTATCTCATGTTGGAAACTGCTGGTGATCAAGTTCAAGTCGAGAGCACAGGTGAAAACGAATTATAATTCAGGGAAAAAGTTATAATCTAGTTGATTTAATTTTTGATATGGTGACGAATCGTAAAGGACTCTTATCCTTTGACGATAATCTATACACCTTTCTGTGTGCAATAAACTTTCCCAAAAAGTCTTATGGCAATAAGCAAATTCTAAAGAAACTAAGAGAATATAGTCCTCCTCCAACAACACCATTTAAAAAAGAAGAAGATTCAATATTTGAGGATACTATCAGCAGCAGCAAATGATTTTTACAACACCTGTGGCTGCTAGTCAAAAGCGAAGACGAATTGATTCGACCCGCCAGTGTGCAAAAGGGGAGTGGACATTACCACTACGTGTTTACGCTCAAAATGGATGAAGTTTTGAAAGGCGTCTATGAAAATATTGGCGAAGCGGGAAGTTTAAGTTCTCCCAAAACGCTTTCCAAAGCTGTCTCCGGCACCATCACCACATTGAAAAATGCAAAAGAGTATCTAGAAAATGAAGCGAGTTACACACTGCATCGAAATCACAGGCTTCGCAGTAAACAATATCGACAAACTAAAGCCTTTTTCCCTCTGCATATAATGCAAATGATCTTTTAACTCTAGACGCAGTTCAACGGCGTCACAATGTGCCCTACAAATATATTCTAGTGGCAATCAGTATCTTTAGTCGCTATGCCTATGCCATTCCACTGCGGTCAAAGAGAGGTGTTGAAGTTGCTCGGGCCATTGAAAGTATTCTAGAACAGGATTCGTATAGAAAAATTCAATCGGATCGCGGCAGTGAATTTGTTAATCCCCATGTGCAAAAGGTTCTTTTGAAATATAATACAACACTTTATCATAGTCACAGTCCGATAAAGGCTGCATTGGCTGAACGATTAATAAGAACGATTCGTCTATTAATTTCAAGATATTGCACATTGAAAAATACACCGGCTTTTATTCATGATTTAGATAAAATCATGCAGATATACAAACACCATCGACCCCATCGATCTCTGTCCAAACTCTACACCAAAGGATGTTCACTACAGTGAAAATACATTTGATGCTTTTTCTAAAGCAATACTCCAATGGCATGAGAAGAATAAAAAAGAAGAAGAATTCAATGTTGGTGATACTGTTCGAATTAATAGAACCACCATATTTTTTGAAAAAGGGAATTATTTATGGAGCACTGAACTTTTTAAGTGTCCAAAATCCTGGACACCATACCCATAACTTATCGCTGCGAGACACCAAGATGATGAGATTCTCGGCGGTTTTATGAATATGAACTGCAAAAAAGTTAGAAACACTAGTGAAAAATTTATAAAAATTGAAAAGATATTAAAAGTCGTACACGCCATGGCAAGAGACAGTTGCTTGTTCGCTGGCTAGGATACAACTCAGATTTTGATTCTTGGGTCAGTGCTGAAGATATTTACAATGCCCAATGATTTCTATGTTGACTTTCATGTCCAATGTTTCCGATCCTCTCTACAATGACTTGAATAGAACAAGTGATTTTTGGACGAAACTCTCCCCCACCATCAAATTCGACGACAATAGAAAGTATGAAGTTGCTCTTGTCGACTGTATTCTCAAAATACATATGACATCCTGAGAAAGGATCGTAAATATGAATAAAATTAGACCCTATGATTGGCCCCCACCACCAACAGGTGATCAAGAACAAATTCAAAAATCAATTGGATGGATTATCCATATGTTGAATTACCCTACGAGGAACTCACCTGTATGAATGATTTATGTCGTACTATCAATAAAGAATTTCCGCTCGTAAAAAAAAAAAAAAAGGTGCTTTTTTCATTTCAACTATTCAAAGGAGGAGGGCAAGATCTACATTAGTTCACCTATTGCCAGTGAAAAGGTTATTCTCAACGATAATCTAAAGGATGTTCTTGGCTTTAAGCTCAATATAATCAATGGTAAAAGTGCCGGAAACACCAATTTCATTTTTTGCTGACTATCCGCCTGCCTTCTCCACAGACACCTGTATATTTCTCTACGCTTCATTTGTGGAAACATCTCGAGTTGGTAATTTAAATGTTCCCCTCCTACGAGTTCTTGAACGAAAAACCAATCAAGAACATATTCACCACTACAATATAAAGCATCTTCAGTATATTCCCGTAAACACTTCCTATTTGGAACTCTGTTCAGTTAACACTAAGACCCGAATTGGGTGATCCCATAGCAATTTCAAAAGGTTTGGCTGTGATTACATGCCCTTTTCGACCCATCGTTCAACAACAAGATGTCTAATAAAAAAAAAGTGGTATTCACTTGTCCCTGATATTGACTGCTATGTTAATACTCTTGACCCGAGACAACAGGGCAATGGAATGGACTACTACAAAGGTCGCTCTTCAATGTCTGGCTACGGTCTTGGCAGTTGGTTTGCTAAGCTGTTTCGCTCTTCACTACCACTGATCGAGACCGTGTTCGCTAGAACTTCACAACTACCACTGGGGCTAGAAAATATCTTGTACCGGCTGCGACAGATTTTGCATCCTCTACACTATACGATTGGGCTCTGGCAAGGATTTTAAAAAGTGCTTCGGAAAATCTTAGGTCCAGTGCGCGAACCCCTTGGCGAGAGATTAAACAGAATGGTAAAAGGCTTAAAAAGGTCAAGAAACAATGCATCACTCATCAGTCTCCACTCAGGTCAACGAAACGAAAGACATCATCCCTCTTGTCAAAGAAAGAAGGAAAAGCCGACACGTGCTGTAAACAGAAGCCCCATGAAGAATAGAATTGTCAGATCGAAAACTAGATTTCTTCTCCTAAAATTGTCCTACCCTACCGCATAAGGATTCTCAACCTTCAATCACCGCCTCATTGAATCTATTCAATGCCGAAAATGTTGATGTGAGTGTCAAGCATGGATACTATGAACAATTTTATTCACAACAACCCCTCTCCGATAATATCCACTTTCAAATTTATTCCAATGAAGACTACTTTATGGACATGTCTTCAACATTTATGGATTTGCAAATGAAAGTCCGGAAATCCGATAATACAATGCCAATTTGGGCCGATGGGATATCCTATGAAAATTGTATACTACATAATTTATTTTCGTCAAATTAGTGTCTACATCAATGGCACGCTGGTGAGCACAAGCAACAATCTCTCAAATTATAAGCTATATGCAATTCATGCTGATGACACCCAAATCATACAAGGAATTGAGAGGCGCCTCCAATGGATATGAATATATTATACTAATACTGATAGTACAGATGCACTTAAAAATGGCTACAACTAGTGAATTACATCTAGTTGGAAAAATATATCATGAATATTTAATATACCCCAATGGCTACCGCCCAATGTTAAAGTGGATATAAAATTGACGCTTGCACCCTCCAATTTCATATTGAGAAAAGAACTTGCTGCCAATCCTGATGTAAGTCTCTCCCTCACCTCGGCAATACTTCATGTACGCAAACAACAGGTTATGAGTTCTGTTGCTTTGGCCGTGGAAAAACTGAGAGCCAATGGCAACAATATTAAACTACTTGTTCCTCATACCAATCACCAATCAACGTCATATGCAATGGTGCTCACGCACCTTCACCGATTCATCCTTTATCAATGGCGAAATCCCCTCGAAATTGGCTTTGGCCTTTGTAAAAAGCGCCAGTGCAATAGGATCATGGACTGAATGTCCACATAAATTCGAGATGTTTTGGACTTTCATCTCTTGTGTGCAAAGTAACGGCATCCCACTCTACAATCTATCTTTTGATAAATCCTATAGAACATTGTACGAGTTGACCATGCAAACCCTAGATCACGATTCGCAACTATTTGAAAATGGTATAACCGAAGATATGTTTGCTAAAACACATGGCATCATTGTACTGGATTTGTCGGTACACAGGATATATAGTATAGTAGTACGTACGGGAGTGTGCGTTTAGAGTGTACATTTTGCCGACCCATTGGCTGAGAGTATTGCCCTAATCTCACTAAATCAATATGAAACCTATTGGGAAATCACTCCCGAAGGCAGTGTTCTACTAGACTTGGCGCCATGAACACCAGTCAAATAATTAATGTATTTATATGGACCCCTACATGTCCCAGTACAAATCCTATTGTCTGCCCTCAGACTATCTTGGAAAAATTCAAAGCGCGAACAATACCTTGATTATTGTTAATAGCAGTCCGTCGACTGTGCTGACGGGTCATTGGCTGTGCATCTTTCAAACAATGAAGACGATTGAATTTTTGTGAAAATCCTCTTGGTCTACCATATACATTCTACACGCCTCACATCAGCAACTATATTGAGAGCAGTGGGAAAACTATTATTCAAAATCGAAAGAGGTACAGGATCTAACGACTAAAAGCTGCGGCTTCCATGCACTACTATATTTTGTGTTCCGATGTCGCGGCTATACTTACAAGCAGTTTCTCCACATTTATGTTGACAATCCACGTCTGAATGACTTTCTATGGAAAATATCCTCTCAGACCTATATAGTATTGATTTCAGTGCCCTAAGAGTAAAGTGCTTAAAAAAAATGTTTGTGAATTTGTTTATTAATAAAATGCATATATATACAACAATGTCTTTAAATCTTCACTTTAGATTTCTTCATCTTCGATGTATAGGCAACTGTCGTGAACCACTAATGCTGGTAAATCATTTGGATTCACTGTATATTGATCTTGATTGACTGCAAAGTCAGGGTCACATTTTCTACAGTACAATGTAACTTCACTCTTGTCATATCTCTTGTATAGAGTCAATGATACTATTTGCATTCATATTATGAAATTCACGAGTTTCAATCTGTCTATTTGAAGCAATATCACATACAATGTTTTCAAATGGTGAATCACATTCCGTCACAGCCAAATAAAAATCACTTGGTTTATAGTCATAGTAGGTGGTGTCATCACAGCAATGACGTAGAAACCAGATTGTCTTGTTACCCCAACAGTTGAATCGTAGTCCAGATTCCTCTTCCCAGAATAATTTAAATCCGCGACGATACCAATCACGTAGAAATAAACTAAAATCACGTTTAGGATTCTTTCCAATCATAGCGGGGTAAGTATTCTCCCACTGATTACATTTATCATAGTGACAATTGGAGCACAGGTGTCCTCTAGGATGAGAGTCACACACCTCCTCAAGACATGAATTACATCCTTTAATTTGTACTGCATAACCTCTATGTAATTTACAAGGATTACATAATTTACACTTTTCACTATAGTCATCATAATTGTACAATTCTCACATTGATTCAACTGCCAAGAGTGTACATACACAATGGACATATATAGAACATTTTTCGGTTTCCGATGTCAACTCACTCACAGCTAAAACGAAACTGATCCTCTTCGTTCGATAAATCAAGGTGGAGGGAAATGGGGGAGAGAGGAGTAGCTCTGTGACGTTACCTCTTTCGAATGATGGGGGAGCCATCTACATTGAATCCACTGGCAATATTTTCAAAAGTATATCCACAATATGATTCTACTTTGTTCCAATTAATATATCAATAAATTGACTATAAGCATTTGAATCACATTTTAAAAGTTTCATACAATAGTCCAATGGGGAGAATCACTCCTCATTATATTGTCAAGTGTTCCCTGACATGAGAATATCCTGCGTTTAAAGAGATAACTCGAGAAAATCATCATCCAAAATCAAAATGTTTTCCCATAACACTAGATTTGATCTAATTCTCTCTTTCTCAAATTTATTCATTTTTCAATCCTTTCACTCTGACTGCTGACTCTAGACTGACCCTGATTCGTTAGCCCTAACCAGAAAGAAAGAGAACATTTTCGATTTCGAAACAATTTTATTGAATAATTACAACAACAACAATAATACAGAGCATGTACAATCAGCGATACTGTTTATTGTCTTCAATATGTTTCACACAATGCACTTAAAGCACATTGAAGTCTATTCACATGTGCTATATCAACTTTAGCGGCGAAACATAATTGATCCTCCATTTTAAATTTGTTCAAGGATATCACATATCTTGCATATTACTGCATCCCATTCCAGACAAAGCCGTGATCCTTTCGTGATTTCCACCGCAATGTTTGGTGCTCTTGTACTATTATCATCAACTCCACTATCAACTTCTAATAGTGTAAACATTCCACTCATCGCCATCATAAATATATATCCAAATGAGTAAAGTCAAAACTGTTCTTCTTCTCTTCTCACTCCTTTGAATTCTATTCACAGACTAATAAAACTATAGCAAAATCCTTTTTTATTCACTCCGCCGCTAATATGTAAACAAGCCCTCTGATTTGCTGAGAAGGAAACACGTGATCTAACTGTTTCCCGTTTATCGGATCAATAAAATTCCCATCGATTACGCAATCAAGTTCTCGGAAATTCACTTCCCCCTCGAGTCCTAGATCAATAACATTGTTCCCGTTAGAATTCAATGCGCATGTGCAACCTTCGTCCCTGAGTTTACACATATGAAACAACAAATAAATCGATCTTGGAAAAGAGGTCATTGAGCGATTACGTAATCTTTCTCCTAGGGACTCTATGACCATATTGTTTCATAATTCCCCACGCTCGTGAATCAAATAATTCCCCCATCGATTATGTAAATCACCCTCATGTCATTCGCACGTGTCCAACAACAACAGATCGATTGACCTTGACACCCCCCATTAGACTCGATCGATCGATAAATCCTTGAATAAATTATGTCCCATCGATTATGTAAATCAACCCCACATGTCATTCGCACGTGGCCAAACAACAACAGATCGATTGACCTTGACCCATACATTAGACTCGATCGATAATCCTTGAATAAAATTATGTAAAAAAGTTGTAGTGGCAGCAGGGTGTGTCGCGTGGGAGTCGCGACCTTCCTTTCTACTGATGCCATGGATAAAATTGCCGAGGATCTGGAAGATGCAGCTAGACGGCATAATAGTAAAAATATTGTAATGGCTATGCACGTTAACAAATTGAAGGGAGTAGTCATCCGGACTTTGCTCAGTTAAAGACTAGGAATGGGGTCGCAATTAGCGATAAGGAAAAAACTAAAGAGAGATGGGCCGAACATTTTGAGAATTGCTTAACCGAGATAGAGTTGCAGGAAAAAATATAGAGAAAAGTGAAAAAAGTTGTGATACCTTGGATGTGAAGGAAGATTTGTTTTGTGAGGAGGAATTAGCAACAGTACTAAAAGGATTAAAGAATAATAAGGCTCCAGGTGCTGATAGGGTGGTAAATGAGTTTCTTAAATATGGTGGCTCTAAGGTTAGAAATAAGTTACTGGAGATTATGAATATGATTTTTGAAAAAGGGGAAGTACTAACGATTTTAGGAGAACCTTAATTAAGCCACTTTATAAGAAAGGTGATAGAAAGTGAGAGTGGTAATTATCGAGGCATTAGTCTGGTCTCTGTAGGAGGTAAATTACTTAGTAATATGATACTTTTTAGACTGAGAGATGCTGTAGACAAAGTTTCAAGAGAAGAGCAGTGCGGTTTTAGAAAAGGTAGAGGATGTGTCGACAAATTTTCACTCTTAGGCTAATAATTGAGAAGTGTCTGAGTTTTCAAACACCTTTGATCCTCAGTTTTATAGATTATGAGCAAGCGTTCGATTTGTTGATAGAAGGGCTTTAGTAAAGGTTTTATCCTTGTATGGTATACCAGACAAATACATTAAAGTGATTAGTGCTATATACGAGAATAACACTGCTGCGGTTAAGGTAGGAAATGAGGTAGTAGCTGGTTTTTGTATTAAATCAGGAGTTAAGCAGGGTTGTTCTATCCCCCTTTGTATGGATTATTTTGGTGGACTTTGTTTTAAAGAGCATAGGAACGGCAATGGGAGACCACGGAACCAAATGGGGAGGAAAAAGTCTCCTGGACTTGGATTATGCTGATGGATTTAAGCATCCTTGATGAAAGTGTGAGCAAATGAATGAAGTTTTTAGAGGTTTTGCGAGTTCAGGGTGCTAGAATTGGTTTTAAAATTAATATTAGGAAGACTAAGTCACTAAGACTAGGAATAAGTGAAGATGAAAAGGTGACGTTGGGTACTGAAAAGATTGATCAGGTGGGCAGCTTCACTTACCTTGGCAGTATTATTAGTAAGATTGTGGGAGCAGTGAAGATGTTAAAAACAATGTAGAATAGCCAAGGCTCAGGGTGTTTTTTCACAGTTAAAAAAAAGTCTGGAAGAATAGGAAGATAAGTCTGCAAACCAAGATTAGAATATTAGAAGCTACAGTGATGACAGTGGTCAAATATGGCTCTGAAGCATGGACGCTCCTAAAAGCGGATGAAGATTTGCTAGATGTTTTCCAGAGAAATTGCTCAAGGATTGTTCTGGTACCCGGCTGACTGACCGTATTTCAAACAATAGGCTATACGAACAATGTGGTTCAATACCGCTCTCTAGGGCTATAATGAAAGAAAGGTTGAGGTGGCTAGGGCACGTTTGTGCGGATGAAGAATGACAGATTGCCGAAGATTGTTCTTTTCGGCAAAAACCATCTAGGGCTAAACGGAAAGCAGGTTGTCCCCGTCTGGGGTGGGAGGACGTCATAAAGAAAGATTTAAAGGAAATGGGAACTTCGTGGGTGGGTGTAAAAAGGGAGCCTTTGAATAGATTGGGGTGGAGGAGGAGCGTGCGTAGCTGTGTTGGCCTCAGGCGGCTTGGGCTGCTGCGGTGAGTTGTTAGTAGTAGTAGTAGTAGTAGTTTTGGAATCTAAAAATCCCCCTAAAAATTATCCCCCTACTGAAAAAATACAAATGACTGTGCATTGTCAGTTTAATATACATACTGATATTGGTAATCAAAAATGTTAAAATTATTTGATTTGCTAAAGTTATAAAGTAAAAAATTTTATATTTTTTTCAATAAAGTGCAAATTTCGTTCTGGCCTTGGGAAGCATAGGGGTTTTGCGCCCAACTTAGGTTAATTTCTACTCGTTTTGAGTTTGACTCGGTTATTTATTTTGATTTCTGTTCGTTTTGGGTTTCATTTATTTATCAATGCTGATTTGTGGTAGTTTTGAGCTTGGTAGATTATTTGATTTGATTTTTGCTCATTTTTTGTTTAATGGAGTTCTTTACTTTTCTTTGAAAAACTTATTTGTGTGGAAAAAGTTTTTTTAATTAATTTCTGTTCGTTTTATATTGATATAGTCTTTTCAGGGAAAAAGAAAATAACACTTTAAATCTTTTCGTTTTTAAGACTTTATAGTTTGGCCTGCTATTTGTATGCTGGAGAAAAATTTTCAGCAATTTTTAACAACATACACCATTTTGTAAATCTGGACACAAATAGTACTGTTTAACTTAGTTTCATACCTCCTCTAGTTGACCTGAAAATGGAAAACTTGATACCATTCGCAAAAAAAAATCTGTTTACTTTCTTTGATAGCTTTGTTACACTTTTGACACTTTTTTGTGGTTGAGCCCAGTTTTGATTTGGTTAACTATTAAGAGCAGAAGTAGCCTCGAAAGCTTGAACAAATACCCTCAGTCGTTTTTTTTGGTATACTGCTGAGATGTCTTACTGGAATTAGCATTATCACAGTGCAAAATGATTTAATCTTAAGGCAACATTTACTTTTTAAACGTAATGGGCAAATGGAAGGGGCGGAGTGGAAGGGGGATCGGATTAGTTGCCCTCCAATCACTTTCGACTATTAAAAAGGGCATCGGCCCTTTATATTTCAATCAAATGAGCCCCTTTCGAAGTTCCCACGACAACTCCTTCGATACAAAGTGCCCTGGTCTAAACAACAACAACAACAAAAAATATTACTAATCACTTTCGACTATTAAAAAGGGCACTAGCCCTTTGAATTTTAAATTGAATGAGCCTTTTTCTGAAGTTTCTACGACAACATCTTCTATAAAACCTTATATGCCCCCAGGGCATAACTTAAAAACCCTTGCCCTGAGGGCTGTGGCGGAGTATCCTCCTCAAAAACATATTTTCTATCTGTAAATTAACTACGCTGAACAAAATGGCTATCTCAAAATTTTTGTTGGATTTGTTTGGGGGAATGAGGGGTTTGGGGCAGGCTAGTTGCCCTCCAATCACTTTCGACTATTAAAAAGGGCACTAGCCCTTCGAATTTCCAATCGAATGAGCTTTTTTTGAAGTTTCTACGACAACGTCTTCTATAAAAACATTATATGTCCCCTGGGCATAACTTAAAACCCTTGCCCTGAGGGCTGTGCGGGAGTGTCATCCTCGAAAACATATTTTCTATCTAGAAATCAACTACGCTGAACAAAATGGCTATCTCACAATTTTGATTGGATGTGTTTGGGGGAATGATGGGCGTGGGGGGGGGGGGCTGGTTGCCCTCCAATCACTTTCGACTATTAAAAAGGACACTAGCCACTCCAATTTCCAATCGAATGAGCCCTTTTCGAAGTTTCTACGACAACTCCTTCGATACGAAGTGCCCGGGTATGGAGAAAAAAAAACACATTGTGCCCACATCGTTCTTTACTTAGGCAGAGCTAGCGTGCTGCCTATGATCTACAGAGCCATATAGCATATTCAAACCTAAATATGCTAGATTCAACAGGCGCCATTATCCTCCACAGCGACTTCAACGTCCATCATGGTGTGTAGTTTCACTGCAAAAAATAGTGATAAGGAGGGATCGGACTTGTATGATCTATGTCTCTCTTCCAGACTGGAGCAACTTGTCGATTTTGACGCGTATCACGGCCTAAACGGTTCATCTTTCCTTTCCTTTTCCTTACAGATGAATTAAAAAAAAAACTTTCCGAAAAAGAGGTTTTTTAAAGAAAATTAAAGGTCATGTTAAACTTAAGATCGGAAGAAATAGAAACCTACAGTAACTCAAACTCGAAAACTACCAGAAATTACTGTTAAAGAATAAATGAAACCCAAAACGAACAGAAATCCTATAAACAATCATAGCAAAAAAAAACATAAAACAGGTACTAATACAAATGAACAAATAAATTTTTAAAGCGAATAAAGCTTAAATTGGATATGCAACTCAAGCTTAAAACGGACCATAGGTCTTTGCTATTTAAGTATAGATGAAACCCAAAAACGATCAGAAAGCAAATAAACATACAACAGGTACTACATGAATGAATAAA
>JAPEVW010000138.1:270000-405000 GCA_027921565.1 Artemia sinica | reverse complement strand
ACAAGGATTTTCTTATTTTTGTTTGGGATGTTTTTTACATATAAAAACCATACTACGTAATATGTAATAGCCCCAGGACCCTATACTGACCTTAGCCCCAGGGGATAGGGTCCAAAATTGTGTTAATAGTAGTGAGGCCTCTGAGGTTCCAAGCGCACCCATTCTCAGGATTCCAGTTTTATTTCATATAATTACTTAGAGTGTGGTCGGAATAATACACAAGTTTTAATTATATGGGGAGCTCCTAGCCCCTCGCACTTGTTTCTAGACAAGATTTTGAGCGTACGCCCTATTTCTAGGTGAAATTCCCAGGTGTTTCAATTAATTGGAATGTGGTCGGGATAATACACAAGTTAAATTAACAGGGGGAACTCTTAGCCCCTCGCACCTGCACATCGCAGTCACCTGTTCTATTAAAGGGAACAAACTTGGCAAGACTTCATGACACACCCCACTTGACTCCAATGACGTCATACGAATTACCCGCGTTTCAAACCGTCAGGTCTAATATGCTTGACGTTATATTATGTAACCCTGCATCAGGAACCCATGGGGGAATCCCCACTTGTAACACAACCACAGCTCAAATCTTACGTAATGATTATGCAACACCGTCACGTAATACTTTTTTTTTTATCCCGAAATCCCCAAAGCGTTTTTTTTTCATCAACTTAATGGCGGCATACACTTTATGTAAGGTCAGATAATTATTGTGCAACACTGTTACGTAAGGATTTTTTGCCCAAAAGCCTCAAGACATTTTCTTTTTTTGGTGTTTTTATTTTTCACTTGAAACACCTTTCATATTTTTTTTTCCATTTTCTTTTTCTATAGTTCTTGACCCCGCCAGGACTCGAAAGGTCGTTACCCTCTAACGGCATTGTGCCTTAACTGGAAGGACTAAACTGTATTCACATTATCAAACAGTTCGTGGTAACGAACTGTAAGTAAGGAGCGACCCGGCTCAATGGTAACCGAAACTCTAAAAAACGGGGTTTTGATACCAATAGATACATCAAAAGAATCAGATTTTAATTCTGATTTCAAATATATAAGTTTCATTAAGTTTAAGCTTACCCATCAAAAGTTACGTACCTGAGAAAATTTGGCTGATTTTCGAAAAAAAGGGGGAAAGACCCCCTAAAAGTTATAGAACCTTAATGAAAATCGCACCATCATATTCAGCGTATCAGAGAACCCTACTGTAGAGGTTTCAAGCTCCTATCTACAAAAATGTTGGAATTTTCCATTTTTTGCCAGAAGAAAGATCACGGATGCGTTTTTATTTGTTTGTTTGTTTTGTTTTTTTTTTTTTTTCCCCAGGGGTGATCGTATCGACCCAGTGGTCCTAGAATATCGTGGGAGGGCTCATTGGAACGGAAATCAAAAGTTCTAGTGCCCTTTTAAGTGACCAAAAAAAATGGAGGGCAACTAGGCCCCCTCCCATGCTCATTTTTTTTTCCCAAAGTCACCCGATCAAAATTTTGAGATAGCCATTTTGTTCAGCATGGTCGAAAATATGATAAAAAAATGTCTTTTAGAATGACTTGATCCCCCAAAGTCCCCAGGGGGAGGGCTGAAAGTTATGAACTTTACTCAATGTTACATATAGTATTGGTTATTGGGAAGTATACAGACTTTTTCAGAGGAGATTTTTTCTGGTAGGTGGGGGAAGGAAAGGGTCGGGGGCTATATGGAAGGATCTTTCCATGAAGGAAGTTTTCATGGGGGAAGGGACATTGCTATGAAGGGGTGCCGGATTTCCCAGCATTATTAAAGAAAAAGATCAGGAAATTAAATAAAAAAAAACAAGTTTTTCAACTGATCAACTGATTGTGATTAAGAGGTCATTTTTAAAAACTGGAAAAAAAATTCGAACTATAGTTTAAAGAGGAGGGTATTGACTAGGGGGCGAACCCCTAATATACGTGTTAAAATTTTATGAATATAGAAGTTCGTTACGTAAGTTATTCTAAGTTACGTATATTTTATTACTAATAAAACGTTCGTAAATAAAATTAAACAAGTTTCGAGAAAGCCATTTAACCAAATATAATATGCAAAATTTGTTTTAATTATTCATGTACGGTGAGCCAAAATCAAAACCTGCATTAATTCAAAAACGTTCAAAAATTAAATAAAAAAAACAAGTTTTTTAAACTGAAAGTAAGGAGCGACATTAAAACTTAAAACGAACAGAAATTATTCCGTATATGAAGGGGGCTGTCCCCTCCTCAACGCCTTGCTCTTTACGCTAAAGTTTGACTTTCTCACAACTCTATTTTTCTAAACAATAAAAAAACTTTAGCGTAAAGAGCGAGGCGTTGAGGAGGGACAGCCCCCTTCATATACGGAATAATTTCTGTTCGTTTTAAGTTTTAATGTCGCTCCTTACTTTCAGTTTAAAGAACTTGTTTTTTTTATTTAATTTTGTATCAGGAACCATATTCTAAAATTAACCTATTACATGACAGCTAAGATTCAACATTTCTGGCAAACGCTAGAATGACATTTTATTCTCCCAATTTGATACAATCCAGGAGACAATCAATGTCAAGGCACTACTAGCAATACAGACTCAAGGGTGGTTTAATTAAGTAATCTCCTTAATCGTCCAAAACAATACGTCTTAAAAACACAAATATTGTAAATAAAAGGTTTTATTATTTCAAAGAAATTGACAATCAATACAACATAGAAAAAAGACAGCTGAAAAAACACGACAAAAAAGGTGAAAAAGCCATATCATAATATACGCAAAAAAAAAGAACCGTGTATTATAGAAAATCAGGGGTCCTAGCATGCAACCCAAGGGTAATACGAAGGAAGAGGAGTGATATTAGGGATGGATTTAAAGAGTTTTCAGAGCCTTTAAGGAAATACCTTTTTTCATTGACATAAATTGATGGATATTTAAAAATATCCTAAGAGTAGGTTCAACCCTAATCTCTCCCCACCTATTATTCATTTTCAGAGGGAGCCTTGATATAGATGCAATTTTTTAGGCATTATTGTGGCTTATAAAAAGATAAAATATAAACCATAACATGCGTAATTTAAGGAAAGACGAGGGGAGAGGACTCCAGCAGAGGTTATGGATTGATGGCATTCCCACCTCTGAAACAGGAGATTCAATATCTGTATAGATTTTAGCTAGTTCTAAAATATTTAAGTTTTAGCTTTTCGGCATTCCGTTGGCTAAAATGATGCTTTTATATCACAATTCACTTGAGCCCCTGTACTGAAGAGACACAGTCTTTTTTTGGCTAAAATAATGTCAATGTTTACAGGTTATTTCATCGCATTAGCAGTACGTTTTAGAAACGTACGTGCCTCATATGGCATTTCAACCTCTAAAACAGGAGATTCAATATCTGTATAGATTTATGCTAGTTCGAAAACATTTAACTTTTAGCTTTGCAACATTCTGTAGGCTAGAGAGATACTTTTTTGTCACAATTCATTTGAAAACCCCTGTACTGAAGAGAAATAGTCTTTTTTCTCTAAAATAAATGTCTATGTTTTCAGTTTAATTCATAGCATTAGCAGTACCTTTTTAGAAACGAAGGTGCCTCATACGCCATTCCTGCCTCTGAAGCAGGAGATTCAATATTCCCATAAATTCTCAGAAATTCTAAGGACATTTAACTTTTAGCTTGAACTCTCAATAAGTCCAACGGGGAGGCATGTTGCATTTGTACCAACAAGTATATCAACCCTACTACAACTTAACCCATTTAAATTAGCCCCGATTCAACTAAACCTCTGTTTAGCCCCATCCTTCCGATGTAGATGTAAATGAGACACAATTTTATAACCTTGCATATGAATCCTGTTTAACTGAATGCATGTTCAACAGAATCTCCGATTTTGAATAACCTCCCTTGTCTCAGCCCTCATGAAACCCAGGGGACATTTTTCAACTAAAATATCGAAACATGCAAAGGTGGGAAAATTCTATTTGAGAATTTCTTGTTCCCACCTATCCTGCCCACTGCGGAGGAATTGGAAAGTGTCTACTCATTCCGGGTAAGGATTCCGGACCTTGGCTAGGCGATAAAGGAGGTCAAGAAACGGTCTTGCGCAAGATAACTTAAAAAGTAGTAAAAATAGGTAAATTATCATAGAATTTCAAGGATATGCCCGCCTCTGGCATAAAATCATCCCTGTTTCTAGCACTCAGCTGGCAAGATTCACCCCCCTGGCAGCCCCCAGGATTCCAGGCGTTCTATTATTTCTTTTGTATTGCCAAGATTCCCATCCATTTTTGGAATATTGTTTTTCTAGAAGATTCCCAGGATTTCCGTGACTAGGTCTAATATGAACGACCCCATTGTAATTCACAAGCTAGACTAAAAGGACCCCATTGGGGAGTCCCCCGAGCACTGCACACAAACACGGGTGCTGCGTAATAACGGCAGTGCTCATCTTAAACAATGACACCTAATGGGAGAGAGGTTTGAAGATAAGTAGCACATCTTTCAAGAAGGGTAGATACCCAAACCGTTAAAAAGTATGCTTATGGCTCACAGAAGAATGAGGCTTCCACACTCTTTTCACAATGACAGCACCCCTCATATCCCTCCCCCTCACTGATTTGGTACCATTCCTCACCCCCTAGGACATTTTCAAGCTTTCTTTGCTCTGAAAATAAGCTAAAGAATCCCATTAAACAACATATTTTTGAAAAAGAGAATCCCCCCTTTTTTAGAGGTGTTTTAAATACTCTAAGCATTTCACCTCACAATGTCACACTATTACTGCCCCTGTAACACACCTCTGACATCGCTGCATCTCCCCAAAACTCTTTTCAGACATTTCATTCAAAAAGTTTTTTACTTCAAGTAATTCGTTTGGGTTTTCGAAAGCAATTCGCGCCACAGTACCACACTATGACTGCTCTATGACACCCTTCTCATCGCTCTACCTCCTCCAAAACACTATTCAGACATTAAAAGTTAAAAGTTTTACTTCATGTCATTCATTCAGGTTTTCGCAAGCAATTCACGTCACAGTACCACACTATAACTGCCCCTACAACACCTTTCTGTCATTACCCATCTCCCCCAAAATACTTTTCAGACATTTCTTGTTAAACATTATACTTCAAGTCATTCATTTGAGTTTTCGCAGGTAATGCATGCCACAGTGCACCACTGTAACTACTTTTTAGCAACCCTACAACACCCATCATCATCATGGCAAGCGTCTTCAAACATTTTAAACACACAAATACAACTTTCCTAGAAGTAACAATTTATCATTTATGATAACAAGTTTCATGTCAGAAGTAGCAAGTTTTCCTTAACGCTAACAAAGTTTCTCATCAAAGTAACAACTTTTCCTTAATACTAACAAACTTTTACTTAACACAATTAAGTTTCTCTTAAAAATAACAGCTTTTTCTTAACAGTAACAAATTTTTTCTAATAGCACCAAGTTTTTCGTCAAAGATAAAAAAATTCTCATAGAACTAATAATTTTTTGTCAATGATAACAATTTTGCCGTTAGAAGTAGCAAGTTTTTCTGTCAAAGATAAAAAATTTTCTTTAAGAAACATTTTTTTTTTCGAACAACAAGTCTTCTGTCAGAAATAGCAAGTGTTTCTTAACACTAACAAATTTTCTCTTCGAAGTAACAGCATTTTCCCTTAATACTAACAAAAATTTACTTAACACACTCAAATTTCTCCTAAAAGTAACAGTTTTCTTCAGCAGTAACAAATTTCTTCTTATAGCACCATGTTTTCCGTCAAAGATAAATCAATTTCTCATAGAAGTAAGAATTTTTTTTGTCAGTGATAACATGTTATATGTTAGTAAAAACAAGTTTAAGTAGTCAAAGATACGTAATTTTTCTTAGAAGTAACATTTTTTTCGTTTATGATAACAAGTTTTATGCCAAAAGTAGCAAGTTATCCTTAACACTAACAAATCTTCTCATCGAAGTAACAACCTATTTCATTAATACTAACAAACTTTTACTTAACACTATTAAATTTATCTTAGAAGTATCAGGTTGTTTCTTAACAGTAACAATTTTTCCTATTAGCACCAAGTTTTCTGTCAAAGATAACAAATTTCTCATAGAAGTAACAATTTTTGTCAATGATAACAATTTTACGATTAGAAGTAGCAAGTTTTTTCGTCAAAGATAATAAATTTTCTTAGAACTTACATTTTTTTCGTTTATGACAACAAATTTTCTGTCAGAAGTAGCAAGTGTTTCTTAACACTAACAAATTTTCTCTTCGAAGTAACAGCATTTTTGCTAAATACTAACAAACTTTTATTTAACACACTCAAATTTCTCCTAGAAGTAACCGTTTTTTTAGCAGTAACAAATTTCTTCTTATAGCACAAAGTTTGCCCGCTAAGATAAATAATTTCTCATAGAAGTAACAGTTTTTCTTCTGTGATAAAATGTTATCTGTTAGTAGTAACAAGTTCAAGTAGTCAAAGATACGTAATTTTTCTTAGAAGTAACAATTTTTTCGTTTATGATAACAAGTGTCAGAAGTAGCAAATTATCCTTAACACTAACAAATCTTCCCATCGAAGTAACAACCTTTTTCATTAATACTAACAAACTTATGCTTAAAACTACTAAATTTATTTTAGAAGTAACAGGTTGTTTCTTCACAGTAACAATTTTTTCTAATAGCACCAAGTTTTCCGTCAAAGATAGCAAATGGCACATAGAAGTAACAATTTTTGTCAATGATAAAAATTTTCCCATTAGAAGTAACAAGTTTTCTGTCCAAGATAATAAATTTTATTAGAAGTAACTTTTTTTCGTTTATGAAAACAAGTTTTCTGTCAGAAGTAACAATTTTTTCTTAACATTAACAAATTTTCTCATCGAAGTAACAACATTTTCCCTTGATACTAACAAACGTTTACAAATTTCTTCTTAAAGCACCAAGTTTTCCGTCAAATATAATAAATTTCTCATAGAAGTAACAATTTTTTGTCAGTGATAACATATTATCTGTTAGAAGTAACAAGTTTTCTGTCAAAGATACCAAATTTTTCTTAGAAGTAACAACTTTTCGTTATGATAACAAGATTTCTACCAGAAGTAGCAAGTTTTCCTTATCTCTAACAAATTCTCTCTTCGAAGTAACATATTTCTTTCTCAATTCTAACAAAATTTTACTTAACACTATCAAACTTTTTCTTAGAAGTAACAATTTTTCGCTAGTGATAATACGATTTCTGCGAGAGCTAGCAAGTTGCCCAGCAAAGATAACTAATTTTTCTTTGAAGTAACAATTTTTTCGTTTATTATAACAAGTTTTCTGCCAGAACTATTAAGTTTTTCTTAATACTAACAAATTTCTCTTTTCGATGTAACAACATTTTTCCTTAATACTAACAAACTTCTACTGAGCAAACTTAAATTTCTCTTAGAAGTAACAGTTTTTTCCTTAACAATAACACATTTTTTCTAATATTACCAAGTTTTCCGTCAAAGACAACAATTTTTTCATAGAAGTAACAATTTTTCATCAGTGATAACAAGTTATCTGTTAGAAGTAAGAAGGTTTCTGTCAAACATTCAAAATTTTTCTTAGAAGTAACAATTTTTTCGCTATGATAACAAGTTTTCTGTCAGAAGTAGCAAGTTTTCCTTTTCACTAACAAAGTTTCTTGTCGAAGTTACAATTTTTTCCCTAATACTAACAAACTTTTACTTAACACACTCAAATTTCTCTTAGAAATACAGTTTCTTTTCTTAACAGTAACAAATTTCTTCTAATAGCCCCAAGTTTTCCGTCAAAGATAAAAATTTTTTCATAGAAATAACAATTTTTTTCAGTGATAACAAGTTATCTGTTAGAAGTAACAAGTTTTTTGTCAAACATACTAATTTTTCTTTTAGAAGTAACAATTTTTATCGTTATGATAACAATTTTTCTACCAGAAGTAGCAAGTTTTCTTTAACACTAACAAATTTTCTCTTCGAAGTATCAACTTTTTTCCTTAATACTATCAAAGTTTTTACCTAACTCTATCAAATTTCTTTTAGAAGCAACATTTTTTCGCCAGTGATAACACGTTTTCTGCTCGAACTAGCAAGTTGTCCAGCAAAGATAACAAATTTTTCTTCGAAGTAACAATTTTTTCGTTTATGATAAAGAGTTTTCTGTCAGAAGTAGCAAGTTATCCTTAACACTAACAAATCTTTTAATCAAAGTAAAGACCTTTTTCCTTAATACAAACAAACTTTTACTTAACACTATTAAATCTCTCTTAGAAGTAACAGGTTGCTTCTTCACAGTAACAAATTTTGTCTAATAGCACCAAGTTTTCTGTCAAAGATAACAAATCTTCCATAGTAGTAACAATTTTTTCTTTATGATAACAAGTTTCATGTCAGAAGTAATAGGTTTTTCTTAATACAGACAAAGCTTCTCATTGTAGTAATAACTTTTTCCTTATACTAAAAAACTTTTCCTTAACACTATTAAGTTTCTCTTAAAAGTATCTGCTTTTTCTTAACAGTAACAAATTTATTCGAATAGCACCGAGTTTTCCGTCAAAAATAACAAATTTATCATAAAAGTAACAATTTTTTGTCAATGATAACAATTTTCCCGTTAGAAGTAGCAAGCTTTCTGTTAAAGATAAAAATTTTTTAGAAGTAACATTTTTTCTGTCAGACGTAGCAAGATTTTCATTAAGACTAACAAATTTTCTCTTCGAAGCGACAAAGTTTTCCCTTAATACTAACAAACTTTTACTTAACACACTCAAATTTCTCTTAGAAATAACAGTTCTTTTTCTGAGCAGTAACAAATTTCTTCTTATACGACAACTTTTTCCGTCAAAGATAACAAAATTCTCATAGAAGTAACAAGTTTTCTGCCAAAGATACAAAATATTTCTTAGAAGCAACAATTTTTCGTTTTGATATCAAGATTTCTACCAGAAGTAACAAGTTTTCCTTATCACTAACAAATTTTATCTTCGAAGTAAGAACTTTTTTCCTTAATACTAACAAAATCTTACCTAACACTACCAAATTTCTCTTAGTTGTAAAAATTTTTCGCCAGTGAAAACCCGATTTCCGCTAGAACTAGCTAGTTGCCCAGCAAAGATAACAAATTTTTCTTTGAAGTAACAATTTTTTCGTTCATCATAACAAGTTTTCTGCCATAGCTAGCAAGTTATCCTTAACATTAAAAATTTTCTCATCGAACAAGAGCGCTCGTGTTAACCTAAGTTAGATAAACCTAACTTAAACGTAGAGAAATCTAACTTTGACAGAACACTTTCTAATTCTAACAGAAAACTTGTTACTAATTAACGAAAAATTGCTACTTCTAAGAGAAATTTGTTATTTTTGACGGAAAACTTGGTGTTATTAGAAAACATTTGTTATTGTGAAGAAAAAACTTGTTACTACTAAGAGAAATTTAATAGTGTTAAATAAAATTTGTTAGTATTAAGGAAAAGGTTGTTACTGCGATGAGAAAATTTTATAGTGTTAAGGATAACTTTTTACTTCTGACAGAAAACTTGTTATTATAAACGAAAAAAGTATTACTTCTAAGAGAAATTTGATAGTGTTAGTTAAATGTTTGTTATTATTTAGGGAAAAACTTGTTACTTCGAAGAGAAAAATTTGTTAGTGTTAAAGAAAATTTGCTACTTCTGGCAAAAAACTTTTTATCATAACGATAAAATTGTTACTCCTAAGAAAAATTTGGTATCTTTGACAGAAAACTTGTTACCTCTAACAGATAACTTGTTATCGCTGACAAAAAATTATTACTTGTATGAAAAATTTGTTATCTTTGACGGAAAACTTGGGGCTATATGAAGAAATTTGTTACTGCTAAGAAAAAAATGTTACTTTCAATAGAAACTTGAGTGTTTTAAATAAAAGCTGGTTAGTCTTAATAGGAAATGTTCCTACTTCGAAGAGAAAATTTGTTAATGTTAAAAAAAACTTGCTACTTCTGATAGAAAACTTTTTATCATAAACGAAATAAATGCTACTTCCAAGAAAAATTTTTATCTTTGACATAAAACCTGCTACTTCGAATGGAGAAATTTTTATCATTGACAAAAAATTGTTACTTCTATGAGAAATTTGTTATCTTTGACGGAAAACTTGGTGCTATTAGAAAAAATTTGTTACTGTTAGGAAAAATCTGTTACTTCTAAGAGAATTTAATAGTGTTAAGTAAAAGTTTGTTAGTAATAAGGAAAAATTTAATTACTTTGATGAGAATATTTGTTAGTGTTAAGGATAACTTGCTACTTCTGACAGAAAAATCTTTATCATAAACGAAAGAATGATTCCTTCCAAAAAATTTTTTTTATCTTTGCTGGACAACTTGCTAGTTCAAGCAGAAAACGAATTATCACTGACGAAAAGATGTTACCTCTAAGAGAAATTTGATAGTGTTAGGTAAAAGTTCGATAGTTTTAAGGAAAAAAAAATTTGATACTTCGAAAAGAAAATCTGTTAGTGTTAAGGAAAACTTGCTACTTCTGGTAGAAAACTTGTTATCATATCGAAGAAATTATTACTTATAAGAAAGAATTGGTATTTTTGACAGAAAACTTGTCACTTCTAACAGATAACCTGTTATCACTGACGAAAAATAGTTACTTCTATGACAAATTTGTTATCTTTGACGGAAAACTTGGCGCTATTACAAGAAATTTGTTACGGCTAAGAAAAAAAAATTGCTACTTCTAAGAGAAATTTGAGTGTATTAAGTAAAAGTTTGTTAGTATTAAGGAAAAAGTTGTTACCTCAAAGAGAAAATTTGTTACTGATAAGGAAAACTTGCTACCTCTGACAGAAAACTTGTTATCATAGCGAAACAATTGTTAATTCTAAGAAAAATTCGGTATCTTTGAGAGAAACTTGTTACTTCAAATAGATAACTAGTTATCATTGACGAAAAATTGTTACTTCTATGAGAAATTTGTTATCCTTGACATAAAACCTGGTGCTACTAGAAAAACCTGGTGCTACTAGAAAAACTTTGCTATTGTTAAAATAAACAATTAATTCTAAGAGAAATTTGAGTGTGTTGAGTAAACGTTTGTTAGTATTAATGGAAAACGTGGTTACTTCGAAGAGAGAAATTGTTTAGTGTTAAGAAAAACTTGCTAGTTCTGGCAGAAAACATGTTATAATAAACGAAAAAAAATTGTTACTTCAAAGAAAAATTTGCTATCTTTGCTGGGCAACTAGCTAGTTTTAGCAGAAATCGTGTTATCACTGGTGAAAAACTGTTACTTCTAAGAGAAATTTGATAGTGTTAGGTAAGATTTTGTTAGTATTAAGGAAAAAAGTTGTTACTTTGCAGAGAAAATTTGTTAGTGTTAAGGAAAACTTGTTACGTCTTGTAGAAATCTTGTTAAGTTAACGAAAAATTGTTACTTCTAAGGAAAATTTGGTATCTTTTACAGAAAACATGTTACTTCGAACAGATAACATATTATCACTGACGAAAAATTGTTAATTCTATGAGAAATTTGTTATCCTTTATGGAAAACTTGGTGCTATGAAAAGAAATCTGTTACTGCTAAGAAAAAAAACTGTTACTTCTAAGAAAAATTTGACTGTGGTAAGTATAATTTTGTTAGTATTAAGGGAATATGTTGTTACTCTATTTTGTTATACTTCGCAGAGAAAATTTGTTAGTGTTAAGAAGCGCTCGCTACTTCTAACGGGAAAATTGTTATCATTGACAAGAAATTGTTATTTCTATGAGAAATTTGTTATTTTTGAGGGAAAACTTGGTGCTGTTAGAAAAAATTTGGTTTTGTTGAGAAAAAGCTGATACTTTTAAGAAAAATTAATAGTGTTATGTAAAAGTTTGTTAGTATTCAGGAAAAAGTTGTTACTTCGATGAGAGAAACTTTGTTAGTGTTAAGGAAAAACTTACTACTTCTGACATGAACTTGTTATCCTAATCGAAAAAAGTTGTTACTTCTATGAAATTTTTTTTATTTTTACTTAAACTTGGTGCTATTAGAAAAAATTTGTTACTGTTAAGAAAAAAACTGTTACTTCTAAGAGAAATTTAAGTGTGTTATGTAAAAGTTTGTTAGTATTAAGGGAAAATGTTGTTACTTCGAAGAGAGAAATTTGTTAGTGTTAAAAAATTGCTAGTTTCTGGCAGAAAACTTGTTATAATAAACGAAAAATTGTTACTTCAAAGAAAAATTTGTTATCTTTGCTGGCTGGACAACTTGCCCGTTCTAGCAGAAATCGTGCTCTCACTGGTGAAAAATTTGTTACTTCTACGAGAAATTGCAGTGTGTTAAGTAAGTAAAAGTTTGTTAATATTAAGGGATAATGTTGTTACTTCTAAGAGAAAATATGTTAGGGTTAAGAAAAACTTGCTACTTCTGACAGAAAAAATGTTAATATTAAGTAAATTTGTTATCTTTTTGACAGAACACTTGCTACTTCTAACGTAAAAATTGTTATCATTGACAAAAAATTGTTATTTCTATGAGAAATTTGTTATCTTTGACGGAAAACTTGGTACTATTAGAAAAAAATTTGTTGCTGTTAGAAATACCTGTTACTTTTAAGAGAAATTAAATGGTGCTAAGTTAAAGTTTGTTAGTATTAAGGAAAAAGTTGCTACTTCGATGAGAAACTTTGTTAGTGTTAAGGAAAAATTGCTACTTCTGACCTGAAACCTGTTATCACAAACGAAAAAATTGCTACTTCTATGAAAAAATTGTCATCTTTGACGGAAAAAATTGGTTCTATTAGAAAAAATTTGTTACTGTTAAGAAAAAAAAAACTGCTACTTCTAAGAGAAGTTTGAGTTTGTTTAGTAAAATTTTGTGAGTATTAAGGGAAAATGTTGTTACTTCGAAGAGATAATTTGTAACTGTTAAGAAAAACTTGCTACTTCTGACGGAAAAAATGTTATTATTAAGAAAATTTGTTATCTTTGACAGAAAACTTGGTACTATTTGAAAAAGTTTGTTACTGTTAAGAAAAAGCTGTTACTTTTAAGAGAAATTAACTGGTGCTAAGTAAAAGTTTGTTAGTATTAAGGAAAAAGTTGTTACTTCGATGAAAGACTTTGTTAGTGTTAAGGAAAACTCAATACTTCTGACCTGAAACCTGTTATCATAAACCAAAAAATTGTTACTTATATGAAAAAATTGTTATCTTTGGCGGAAAAATTGGTGCTCTTAGAAAAAATTTTGCTTCTGTTGAGAAAAAAAAACTGAGAAATTTGAGTTTGTTAAGTAAAAGTTTGTTAGTATTAAGGGAATATGTTGTTACTTCGAAGAGAAAATTTGTTAGTGTTAAGAAAAGCTTGCTACTTCTGACAGAAAAAATGTTACTTCTAAGAAAATTTCTTATCTTTAGAAGAAAACTTGCTACTTCTAACGGGAAAATTGTTATCATCGACAAAAAATTGTTAATTCTATGAGAAATTTGTTATCTTTGACGGAAAACTTGGTGCTGTTAGAACATTTTTTTTTTACTGTTAAAAAAACTGTTACTTTTAAGAGGAATTTAATGGTGTTAAGTAAAAGCTAGTTAGTTTTAAGGAAAAAGTTGTTATTTCGATGAGAAGCTTTGTTAGTGTTAAGGAAAACTTACTACTTCTGACATGAAACTGTTTATCATAAACCAAAAAATTATTACTTCTATGAAAATTTGTTATCTTTGACAGAAAACCTGGTGCTATTGGAAGACAATTTATTACTTTTAAGAAAAAAAAACTGTTACTTCTAAGAGAAATTTGAGTGTGTCAAGTAAAAGTCTGTCAGTATTAAGGGGAAATGTTATTACTTCGAAGAGAAAAATTTGTTACCGTTAAGAAAAAATTGCTAGTTCTGGAAGAAAACTTGTTATAATAAACGAAAAATTATTACTTCAAAGAAAAATATGTTATCTTTGCTGGGCAACTTGCTAGTTCTAGCAGAAATCCTACTCTCACTGGTGAAACATTGTTACTTCTAAGAGAAATTTGATAGTTTTAGGTAAAGTTTTGTTACGGTCAAGCAAAAATTTGTTACTTCGAAGAGATAATTTTTTAGTGATAAGGAAAACTTGCTACTTTGGCAGAAATCTTGTTATCATAACGAAAAATTGCTACTTCGAGAAAAATTTGGTATCTTGGACAGAAAACTTGTTACTCCTAACAGATAACATGTTATCAGTGACGAAAAATTGTTACTTCTATGAGAAGTTTATTATCATTGACGGACTACCTGTGCTATAGGAAGAAATTTGTTACTCCTAAGAAAAAAACTGTTACTTCTAAGAGAAATTTCAGTGTTTTAGTAAAAGTTTGTTAGTATGAAGGTAAAATGTTGTTACTTCGAAGAGAATATTTGTTAGTTTTAACAAATACTTGCTACTTCTGAAAGAAAAATGTTACTTCTAAGAGAATTTGTTATCTTCGAGAGAAAACTTGTTACTTCTAACAGGAAAATTTTTTTCATTGACAAAAAATTTTACTTCTATGCGGAATTTGTTATCTTTGACGGAAAACTTGGTGCTATTAGAAAAAATGTGTTACTGTTAAGAAAAATGTGTTACTTTTAAGAGAAATTGAATAGTGTTAAGTAAAAGTTTGTTAGTATAAAGAAAAAGTTGATACTTCGATGAGAAACTTTGTTTGTGCTAAGGAAAATTTGCTACTTCTGACATAAAACTTGTTATCATAAACGAAAAAATCGTTACTTCTATGAGAAACTTGTTATCTTTGACGAAAAAACTTGGTGCTATAAGAAGAAATTTGTTAATGCTAAAAAAAACTGTTACTTCTAAGAGAAATTTGAGTGTGTTAAGCAAAAGTTCGTTAGTATGAAGGAAAAAAAGTTGTTACTTCGAAAAGAAAAATTTGTTAGTGTTCGAAGAAAATGCTTGTTACTTGAAAAGAAAAACTTGCTACTTCTGACAGAAAAAAAGAGAATTGAATGTTATTTCTAAGAAAAATATGTTATGTTGTTTTTGTGTCTTTGACAGATAACTCGCGACTTCTAACATGAAAATTGTTATCATGACAAAAAAAATTTTTACATTGAAAAAAAAGTTTCGAATTGTGTTACTTTTACTGTAGGCGAAAATCTTTCGAAATTTGTTATCGGACGGAACACTTGGTGCTCTTAGAAAAAATTTTTGCTATGAAGAAAAAGCTTTTACTTTTTAGCAGAATTGGTAATAGTGTTAAGTAAAAGTTGTTAGTATTAAGGAAAAAGTTGTTACTTCGATGAATAACTTTGTTAGTGTTAGGAAAACTTGCTACTTCTGAGAACTTTGTTATGAAAAAACTTGCTACTTCTGACATGAAACTTGTTATCATAAACAAAAACATTTTTGCTTCTAAGAAAGTGTGTGTGTGTGTTTTTGTGTTTCAAATGAATGAAGACACTTAAATGATAATGCTGGGTGTCATAGGGATACTACAAAGTAGTAACAGTATGGTACTGTGGCGTGATTTGCTCGAGGAAACCCGAATGAATGAGTTGAAGTATAACTTTTAAGAAGAAATGTCTGAAAAGTGTTTTGAGGGAGATGGGGGAATGACAAAAAGGTATCATAGAGCAGTTATAGTGTGTTACTGTGGCGTGAATTGCCTTTGAAAAGTAGAATGATTGACATAAACTAAAAATTTTAATAAGAAATGTCTGAAAAGTGTTTTGTGGGAGATGGGGCGATACCAGAGGGGTGTTGTAGGGGCAGTTATAGTGTGGTACTGTGCCGTGAAGTGCTTACAAAAACCCAAATGAATGACTTGAAATAAAACTTTTAACAAGAAATGTCTGAAAAATGTTTTGGGGGAGATGGGGCGATGACAGAGGGATATTGTAGGGGTAGTAATAGTGTGGTACTGTTGCGAGAATCGCTTGCGAATGATTGAGTTGAAGCATAACTTTTAAGAAGAAATGTCTGAAAAGCGTTTTGGGGAGATAGGGCAATGACAGACAGGTGTCATTGAGCAGTTATAGTGTGTTACTGTTGCGTGAATTGCTTTTGAAAAGTCCAATGATTGACTTGAAGTAAAACTTTTAAACACGAAATGTCTGAAAAGTGATTTGTGGGAGATGGGGCGATGACAGAGGGGTGTTTTAGGGGCAGTTATAGTATGGTACAGTGGCGTGAATTGCTTAAGAAAACCCAAATGAATGACATGAAGTGAAACTTTTAACAAGAAATGTCCGAAAAATTCTTTGGGGAAGATAGGGCGATGACAGAGGGCTGTTGTTGGGGCAGTAATAGTGTGGTACTGTCGCGTGAATTGTTTGCGAAAACCCAAATGAATGGCTTGAAGCAAAATTTTAACAAGAAATGTCTGAAAAGTGTTTTGGGGGAGGTAGGGCGATGAAAGAGGGTGTCATAGAGCAGTTAAAGTGTGGTACTGTGGCGAAAATCGCTTTCAAAAACCCGAATGAATGACTCGAAGTAAAAGCTTTTAGCATCAAATGTCTGAAAACGGTTTCGGGGGAGATGGATCGATGTCAGAGGTGTTTCACAGGGGGCAGTAATAGTGTGGCATTGTGAGGTGAAATACTTGGAGTATCAAGCACTAGTAAAGAAAGGGGGGAGTTCTCTGTTTTCAAAAAGATGTTGTTTAATGGAATTCTATAGCTTATTTTCGAAGTTAAAAAATGGTTGAAAATATCCTAGGGGACAAGGACTGGCACCATATGGGTGATGGGGGGATATGAGGGGTGGTGCCAGTGTGAAAAGAGTGTGAAAGCCCCATTCCGCTCTGGGCCAAAATTATACTTTTTAACGGTTTGGGTATCTATCCTTCTCGCTAGATGAGCTACTTATCTTCAAACCTCTCCCATTAGGTGTCATTGCTTAAGATAAGCACTGCCGTTACTACGCAGTACCCTTGAGTGTGTGCCGTGCTCGGGGGATTCCCCAATGGGGTCCTTTTAGTCTAGCTTGTGAATTACAATGGGGTCGTTCATATTAGACCTAGTCACGGAAATCCTGGGAATCTTCTAGAAAAACAATATTCCAAAAATGGATGGGAATCTTGGCAATACAGAAGGAATAATAGAACACCTGGAATCCCGGGTTGGCTGCCAGGGGTGTGAATCTTGCCAGCTAAGCGCTAGAGACAGGGATGATGTGATGTCAGAGGTGGGCTTATCCTCGAAATTCTATGATAATTTCCCCATTATTACTACTTTTTAAGTTATCTCGAGCAAGACCGTTTTTTTAACCTCCCTTGTCGCCTAGCCAAAATCCAGATTCCGTCCCGAAATGAGTAGACACTGACCAAATTCCCCCGTAGTGGGCGGGATAGGTGGGAACAAGAATTTCTCAAAATGGAATTTTCTCGCCTTTGCTATTTTTCATATTTTTGTTGAAAAATATCCCCTGGGTTGTAAGAGGGCTGAGACAAAGAGAGGTTATGCAAAAATTGGAGATTCTGTTGAACATGGATTCAGTTAAACAGAATTCAGATGCAGGGTTATGAAATTATGTCTCATTTACATCTACATCGGAAGGGTGGGGTTAAACAGAGGTTTAGTTGAATCGGGGTTAAGTTAGATGGTTTAAGTTGTAATAGGGTTGATACACCTATGGGTATAAATGCAACTTGCCTCCCTTTTGGACGTATTGAGAGTCCAAGCTAAAAGTTAAATGTTCTTAGAATTTCTGAAAATCTAAGGGAATATTGAATCTCCTGTTTCAGAGGCAGGAATGGCGTATGAGGCACGTTCGTTTTCTAAAAGGTACTGGTAATGCTATGAAATAAACTGACAACATAGACATTTATTTTAGCCAAAAAAGATTGTGTCTCTTTAGTACAGGGGTTTTCAAGTGAATTGTGGCATAAAAGTATCATTCTAGCCAAAAGAATGCTGAAAAGCTAAAGTTAAATGTTTTAGAATTACGATATTTCTATACAGATATTAAGCCTCCTGTTTCAGAGGCTGGAATGCCGTATGAGGCACGTTCGTTTCTAAAGGTACTGCTAATGCTATGAAATAAACTGAAAGCATAGACATTTATTTTAGCCAAAAAAAGACTGTGTCTCTTCAGTAGAGGGGTTTTTCAAGCGAATTGTGACATAAAAGTATCTTTCTAGCCAACGGAATGCCGAAAAGCTTAAAGTTAAATGTTTTAGAATTACGATAAATCTATACAGATATTAAACCTGCTGTTTCAGAGGATGGAATGCCGTATGAGGCACGTTCGTTTCTAAAAGGTACTGCTAATGCTATGAAATAAACTGAAAACATAGACATTTACTTTAGCCAAAAAAAAAGACTGTGTCTATTGAGTGCAGGGTTTTCAAGTGAATTGTGACATAAAAGTATCATTCTAGCCAACAGAATGCCGAAAAGCTAAAAGTTAAATGTTTTAGAACTAGCATAAATCAATACATATATTGAATCTCCAGTTTCAGAGGTTGGAATGCTGTATGAGGCACGTTCGTTTCTAAAAGATACTGCTAATGCTATGAAACAAACTGAAAACGTAGAGATTTATTTTAGCCAAAACAAGAAGACTGTGTCTCTTCAGTACAGGTGTTTCAAGTAAATTGTGGCATAAAAGTATCATTCTAGCCAACGGAATGCCGAAAAGCCAAAAATTAAATGTTGTAGAACTAGAATAAATCTATACAGATATTTAATCTCACTTTTAAGAGATGTGGATGCCATCAATCCATAATCTATGCAAGTCCGGTGACGCCCCCCCCCTTCTCTGCCCTCGTCTTTCCTTAAATTACGCATGTTATTGCTTATATTTTATCCTTTCATAAGCCACAATAATGTCTAGAAATTGCATATATTATCATGGCACCCTCTGAAAGTGAATCCTAGTTGGGGGGCTGGGGTGGAACCTATTGTTAGGATATTTTTAAATATCCATAAATTTATCTCCATGAAAAAAGGGTATTTCCTTAAAAGCTCTTAAAACACTTTAAATCCATCTCTAATATAACTCCCCTCTCTCCTAACCCCCTGTATTGCATGCTAGGACTCCCGATTTTCTTTACTTCACGGTTCTTTTTTTGCGTATGTTATGATATGGCTTTTTCACCTTTTATTTTTTTCGTCGTGTTTTTTTGCTGTCTTTTTTCTATGTTTTATTGCTTGTCAATTTGTTTGAAATAATAAAACCTTCTATTTACAATGTCTGTGTTTTTAAGATGTATTGTTTTGGACGATTAAGAAGATTACTTAGTTAAGCCACTCTTTAGTCTGTATTGCTATCAATGCATTGACAGCGATTGTCTCCTGGATTGTATCAAATTGGGAGAGTAATACGTCATTCTAGCGTATGCCAGAAATGGGGAATCTTAGCTTTCATGCGCTAGGTTAATTTTAGAATATGGTTCCAGATACAAAATACTGTGAATAACAGCTTAGTCCTTCCAGCTAAGGCACAATGCCATTAGAGGGAAATGAGCTTTCAAGTCCTGGCGGGGTCAAGAGCTATAGAAACAGAAAAAAATAATAAATAAGAAAGGTATTTCGAGCGAAAAATGAAACACCGAAAAAAGAAAATATCTTGAGGCTTTGGACAAAAAAATTATTACGTGACAGTGCTGCACAATAATTATGTGACCTTACATATAGTGTATGCCGCCATTAAGTTAATAAAAAAACGCTTTGGGGGCTTCGGGTGAAAAAAATCACGTAAGGTGTAAGGTGTGTTTACGTAAGGTGTGATATGTCGCTAAGTTACAAGTGCGGATACCCCCATGGGCTCCTGACGCATGGTTACATAAAATTACGTCAAGTATATTAGACCTGACGTTTACTGCAAATTATTCATCGTATTTGAGACCTGACGGTTTGAAAACGGGGTGAGTCGTTTTGACGTCAATGGAGTCCAGAGGAGTGTGTCACGGAGTCTTGCCAATTTTTTCCCTTTAATAGAACAGGTGACTGCGTTGCGCAGGTGCAAGGGGTTAAGAGTTTCCCCTGTGCATTGAACCTGTGTATTATCCTGACCACATTCAAAGAAATATAAATACTGGGAATTTCACATAGAAATAGGGCAGGCGCTCAAAATCTTGTCTAGAAACAGGTGCGAGGGGCTAGGAGCTCCCCATATTATTAAAACTTGTGTATTAACCGACCACACTCCCTGTAATTATATAAAATAAAACTTGAAACCTGGGAATTTTTCGAGGACTGGAGTGTCGCCTAAAATTGCGGCACCTGGTCACCAAAAGAGGGACACCCTGTTAAACCTTCTTCTTGCACCGCCGAATCTATCGAAGAAAGGAATAGTCCCTATAGGTGTGCTTGAAACCTCGGATGCCTCAATACTGTTAATTGATCATTGTTATGTTTGATATTGGCTATCACATTGGCTTGATATTTTCAGGGGTCGTCTCCAAGAGTAGAACCCCATTATTGACTCTAGATTACACATAATTTATTCATAGTTCTGTTTGTTGATGATTATATGGTTTGATGGTTATTCAGGGTTAATGATTTGATGTTTTTTCATAGTTCTTGATGTTGTTTCATGGTTCTGTTTGTTGATGGTTATAAGTGACTAGATTTCTGGGAAATTGATTTGCATAATCGACGGGGAATTCTAATGTAGCATGAGGGGAATTAAGAAACTAAAAGGCTTCATTTTCTTGGGTCTGAGAGATAAATATTAATATTCTTTCGAAGCTTTAATAGTGTAACTAGGAACACCTTAGATATATTTTCAGAAATTCAAACGATATCAAGACAGATTGAATATATTTAACGCGGGAAATGGTTTCCTGGGAATTTTAAATGTGACAGCGCAGGGATGCCAAAAAGGAACATTCTGAAATTACTTTTATGGGATTATTTGGGCGAAACAAATTAATCGACAATTTGAAAGATCTTAAGCCGAACCGGCCAGCCATGACAAAAAACCAACAAAGAGAGAAAATCTCTAAAAAAAACAAACAAACGAGACTGTGGCCAGTGGAGAGAAAAGGAAAACAACAGAAACAAAACAACGCGGATATGTCGCCTGTATACAAACAAGGCGTCTTCAGCACGAAAGACACAAAAAAAAACAAGATAAAACTAAAAACCATAAAACCACCACCAAAAAAAAAAAAACAAAAATGTACAATCTGCGCAAACTAATCCACGTAGGGAAAAGATGCTAAAATAGAGTTACTTCAGTGAGGACACCAGAGTAACTGAGGAAAAATAAAAAAAACTGTAAATTACTTTAATTATTCAGTTGCGAAATAATCCTTTTGTTAGCTATTACTGAAGCAAATCGTTTTGGTCTAACAGGTAAAATAGTCCCCTGGTGATTATTTAAAAATCTTTACTCCCTTATTGACAATTGATTCACTCTTTAAAGGTATCATAAATTGGGTCAATATTTAAATTACCCGTGTCCCTATTTATGGAAAGGTTAGCAAACATATGTTTTTTAATTTCTATGGCTTCCCTGGCCCATTGGGTGTACCCCTTATCATTAGAAATAGCCAAGGCTTCATCAAATTTTACAAAATGGTCTGGTTGAAGCCAATATGCTCTGCTAAAGCTGAAACGAAAGTTTCTGGAGGCTTGCTTAATTGTAGGGTTTTTTCTATTGAATTACGGTGTTCAATAAACCTTTCAACAAATTGTTGGTGAGTCCTACCAATATAGAACTTCCCACAAGAACACGGAATTTTATACACCCCACTTACTAAATTTCCCCGAGTTAAATCCTTACCAGAACTAAAAAAAAACTACTCATTGGCCTCAGCGATTGGAAACATGTATCAATACCAAATTACGTAAAACCCGTGAAAGTTTCTCCCCCAAACCAGGTACATATGGTAATGAAATGAAGCTTTTTGATACAACTAAATCTAAAGACTGAGAAACCTCAATAACCCTACTACTATGTTTGGCCCGTCTATTTTCAATTATTTTACCAATGAACTTAATTGGATAACTATTACAAAATAAAATATCCCTCAAGTATAACAATTCTGAATCCAGAAATTCCTGGGAACAGATTTTAAAGGCTCTATCCACTAGTGAAATTACAACCCCCCTTTTCACCGACATAGGGTGGCAAGAATGAAAATTTAAATATCTATCATTGTGCGTAGGTTTTCTGTAAATCGAGAAAAGTAAATGGAAATCCCTTTTAATTAATAAAATATCCAGAAACGGTAATTTATTATTATCCTCAAATTCAACTGTAAATTTAATATTATTATCAAAACTATTCAAATGCTTACAAAAAAGGTCTTAGGAGTCCAACCCATGTTTCCAAACGCAGACCACATCATCCATGAACCTACCCCAGAAGCAAGGGGAGATTCTAAAACTGTTTATAGCGGAGGTTTCAATGGCATCTATGAATAGATTTGCCAATAAAGGAGAAAGAGAAGCCCCCATAGGTAACCCAAAAATTTGTCTATAAAACTCCCCTCGAAAACCAAAATAAAAAGAAAATTCATTTACCAGCATAATTAGTTTCATAATGACATCAATATCCAAACTGGCTAACGTCACATCCTGTATTAAATCAAAGTGTTTTTCTAATTTACTTTTTAAAATATCCTCGCACCTTTTTAAATCACAATTTGAATACATGGACACAACATCAAAACTGCAAAGAATTGAACTCTCCTCCAACGTGAAATTGCGCAATTTATTAGTAAGATCAGTCGAATTTTTTAAATATGATTTTTGTGTTACCAAAAGTGGACGTAAAGCTACCGACAACCATTTTCCTAATTTTTGAAATAGGTGACAGACAAGTTGACACAATGGGGCGGAGGGGGGATCCAGTCTTATGAATCTTAGGTAGACCATAGATCTTGGGTGCCGAACAACCCCTAGGATAATATTTGTTATAAAACTGTGGGGTAATGTGAAAATTATTTTTCATTGACTCTAATTCCTTTCTTGTTGATTTTACATATTTATCTGTAGGATCAAAATCAAGTTTTTTGTATGTAATAGTGTCCAAAATAATGGATTTCATTTGATTATTATAATCTTCAGTGTTCATAATTACGATCGTGTTTCCCTTATCGGCTCTGGTGATAGTAAGGAATTTATCCTTTTTCAAATCAGAAAGGATTTTAATGTCATTTTTTTTTGTGAAATGTCTTTACCAATGAATTTCATATTAAAGGTGTTTAGTTTTCTTACGATCTCAGCTCTGAGTTCTTGAGGAGTATCAACCTTATCTATAGAAAGCCATAATTCCTGATTCCACCTTTGAAATTATCGTTTGAATAGGAGACTGGTGTTGGAAAACAGAACTTTGAACCTTTCAACAAAACGGCTTCCTGTTAATATTAAGAGGCTTAGAAGACAAATTCTTAATTGCTGGACCCAGACAATGACGAGGATAAAAAACATCTGAATCTTGGAATTCTCAAACAAAAGTTTATTAAACTTGTCAACCAAACGAACCTTGGACAAAATGAAAATCATGGCGAAAAGATCTAATGGCCATTTCCTTAATTCGTATAAAAATATCAGATGGAAGGTTTTCTAAAAAGTTTTCAACAGAATTTAAGTCCTTAGACAGTTGAAAACGTCTCTGTTTTTGTTCATAAATTACGTGATTTAAAGCTATTAGGCTTAATTTATTTTTTAATTTTGTTTCATTTTCAGTTCCAAAATGGGTACATATTTTAAAAGATTTCGGAATCACTGATTCCTTCTTGCAATTTTTTAAGAAAATTTGTTGATTTAATAGATTTGCATGTTTTTTAACTAAAGACAAATAATAATTGACAGAAGCGGCTAATTGTTGCCCGTACAATTGACGAATGAAAGATCTTAAGCCGAACCGGCCAGCCATGACAAAAAACCAACAAAGAGAAAAATCTCTAAAAAAAAACAAACAAACGAGACTGTGGCCAGTGGAGAGAAAAGGAAAACAACAGAAACAAAACAACGCGGATATTTCGCCTGTATACAAACAAGGCGTTCTTCAGCACGAAAGACACAAAAAAAAACAAGATAAAACTAAAAACCAATAAACCACCACCAAAAAAAAAAAAAAAAACAAAAATGTACAATCTGCGCAAACTAATCCACGTAGGGAAAAGATGCTAAAATAGAGTTACTTTCAGTGAGGACACCAGAGTAACTGAGGAAAAATAAAAAAAAACTGTAAATTACTTTAATTATTCAGTTGCGAAATAATCCTTTTGTTAGCTATTACTGAAGCAAATCGTTTTGGTCTAACAGGTAAAATAGTCCCCTGGTGATTATTTAAAATCTTTACTCCCCTTATTGACAATTGATTCACTTTTTAAAAGGTTATCATAAATTGGGTAAATATTTAAATTACCCGTGTCCCTATTTATGGAAAGGTTAGCAAACATATGTTTTTTAATTTCTATGGCTTCCCTGGCCCATTGGGTGTACCCCTTATCATTAGAAATAGCCAAGGCTTCATCAAATTTTACAAAATGGTCTGGTTGAAGCCAAATATGCTCTGCTAAAGCTGAAACGAAAGTTTCTGGAGGCTTGCTTAATTGTAGGGTTTTTTCTATTGAATTACGGTGTTCAATAAACCTTTCAACAAATTGTTGGTGAGTCCTACATCAATATAGAACTTCCCACAAGAACACGGAATTTTATACACCCCACTTACTAAATTTCCCCGAGTTAAATCCTTACCAGAACTAAAAAAACTACTCATTGGCCTCAGCGATTGGAAACATGTATCAATACCAAATTACGTAAAACCGTGAAAGTTTCTCCCCCAAACCAGGTACATATGGTAATGAAATGAAGCTTTTTGATACAATAAATCTAAAGACTGAGAAACCTCAATAACCCTACTACTATGTTTGGCCCGTCTATTTTCAATTATTTTATCAATGAACTTAATTGGATAAGATCGGCACCCAAGATCTATGGTCTACCTAAGATTCATAAGACTGGATCCCCCTCCGCCCCATTGTGTCAACTTGTCTGTCACCTGTTTCAAAATTAGGAAAATGGTTGTCGGTAGCTTTACGTCCACTTTTGGTAACACAAAAATCATATTTAAAAAATTCGACTGATCTTACTAATAAATTGCGCAATTTCACGTTGGAGGAGAGTTCAATTCTTTGCAGTTTTGATGTTGTGTTCCATGTATTCAAATTGTGATTTAAAAAGGTGCGAGGATATTTAAAAAGTAAATTAGAAAAACACTTTGATTTAATACAGGATGTGACGTTAGCCAGTTTGGATATTGATGTCATTATGAAACTAATTATGCTGGTAAATGAATTTTCTTTTTATTTTGGTTTTCGAGGGGAGTTTTATAGACAAATTTTTGGGTTACCTATGGGGGCTTCTCTTTCTCCTTTATTGGCAAATCTATTCATAGATGCCATTGAAACCTCCGCTATAAACAGTTTTAGAATCTCCCCTTGCTTCTGGGGTAGGTTCATGGATGATGTGGTCTGCGTTTGGAAACATGGGTTGGACTCCTTAGACCTTTTTTGTAAGCATTTAAATAGTTTTGATAATAATAATAAATTTACAGTTGAATTTGAGGATAATAATAAATTACCGTTTCTGGATATTTTATTAATTAAAAGGGATTTCCATTTACTTTTCTCGATTTACAGAAAACCTACGCACAATGATAGATATTTAAATTTTCATTCTTGCCACCCTATGTCGGTGAAAAGGGGGGTTGTAATTTCACTAGTGGATAGAGCCTTTAAAATCTGTTCCCAGGAATTTCTGGATTCAGAATTGTTATACTTGAGGGATATTTTATTTTGTAATAGTTATCCAATTAAGTTCATTGATAAAATAATTGAAAATAGACGGGCCAAACATAGTAGTAGGGTTATTGAGGTTTCTCAGTCTTTAGATTTAGTTGTATCAAAAAGCTTCATTTCATTACCATATGTACCTGGTTTGGGGGAGAAACTTTCACGGGTTTTACGTAAATTTGGTATTGATACATGTTTCCAATCGCTGAGGCCAATGAGTAGTTTTTTTTAGTTCTGGTAAGGATTAACTCGGGGAATTTAGTAAGTGGGGTGTATAAAATTCCGTGTTCTTGTGGGAAGTTCTATATTGGTAGGACTCACCAACAATTTGTTGAAAGGTTTATTGAACACCGTAATTCAATAGAAAAAACCCTACAATTAAGCAAGCCTCCAGAAACTTTCGTTTCAGCTTTAGCAGAGCGTATTTGGCTTCAACCAGACCATTTTGTAAAATTTGATGAAGCCTTGGCTATTTCTAATGATAAGGGTACACCCAATGGGCCAGGGAAGCCATAGAAATTAAAAAAACATATGTTTGCTAACCTTTCCATAAATAGGGACACGGGTAATTTAAATATTGACCCAATTTATGATAACCTTTTAAAGAGTGAATCAATTGTCAATAAGGGAGTAAAGATTTTAAATAATCACCAGGGGACTATTTTACCTGTTAGACCAAAACGATTTGCTTCAGTAATAGCTAACAAAAGGATTATTTCGCAACTGAATAATTAAAGTAATTTACAGTTTTTTTTATTTTTCCTCAGTTACTCTGGTGTCCTCACTGAAGTAACTCTATTTTAGCATCTTTTCCTACGTGGATTAGTTTGCGCAGATTGTACATTTTGTTTTTTTTTTTTGGTGGTGGTTTTATTGGTTTTTAGTTTTATCTTGTTTTTTTTTTGTGTCTTTCGTGCTGAAGACGCCTTGTTTGTATACAGGCGAAATATCCGCGTTGTTTGTTTCTGTTTGTTGTTTTCCTTTTCTCTCCACTGGCCACAGTCTCGTTTGTTTGTTTTTTTTTTTTTTTAGAGATTTTTCTCTTTGTTGGTTTTTAATCGACAATTTAGGGATTTTTTGGGCGAAACAGTTTGAGACATTTTAGATGATGACTTGGGGGGAAACTCTGTGGTTGCTATAATATACAAGTACACACAATATTGGATTAGTGAGAGAATTATGAGTATGAACCATCAATGACTCTAACCACCAAGGACCTCAACCTCCAGGGACCACCTCTCCCCAACCCCCAAGGACCAACCCCGTCCCCCAAACTTTTTGCCCCCCCTTTTTTTATAATACTTTTTTTGTGCGCTTGAGACATAAAAGGCCCCCCCCCCTCACCCCAAATTTTGCCCCCCCCCCATTTTTTTAAATACTTTTTTTGCGAGCTTGAGACACAGGAGGGCTCCCCCCAAATTTTTTGGGCCCCCTCCCCCTATTTATTTATACTTTTTCTTAAGTTTTTTTTGGACTGAATTTTTTAGACTTAGAAATTATTCAGCTTTTTTTACGTATCTTAAAATATCATGAAATATACATGTAGCAGTACCAATCGTTCTCTATGCTTACTTATAAACACGACCCGGCTTTCCCAGTGATACTGTATGCCCGGTTATCGACACTACATACGTTATTGCATGTATTAAATTAGTAATTTTTCTACATTGAAAGGATCGACATCTGCATCATATTTTTGTTTAAAAGGTGAAAATGAATGATTCGAGGAAAGTGTGTGCACATGATAAAGTCATTGTTGTCTTGAATGCTGACAAGGAGAAGTCTTTGAACTATGAAACAAGCACAAGTGGTAGCAATATTGGAAATGTATAGGTGCGTTGTCATGACAGTGAGATTTTAGATTTCGTGGGAGTACCCAAAAATTTCCATCGTACAAATGGTGGATATGCAAGAATGTCATTACCAGAGATGACTGCACTCAAAGAGAATGCCAAAATAAAAATAATAGTTGATGAAGAGGGGCATCTTGTTACTCATGGTTCTAGTAACACATTACCTACTGATACATCTTATTCCCCTCGTTCTGGTAATAGTATTCAAATGAATGCAAAGGGGAAAAGAAAGCAAACTACTGCAATAATGTAATAAATCATATCATGTCTACGTGCCAGAACTGTTACCTGTGAAAACACAATGTGAGAATAGACCGTGAAATTTCTAGCAAAATAAAAAGGGCATTGGCACACAATATCATCAATGAATATAAAGACGACTTGATGAAAAATGAAGCGCAAGCGAACGTTATTACTGCTGTGGATCATATAGTTAATGAACCAAATATTACCAAAGATGAAAGGCAGACTGAACCTGTAGGTGACACCACTCTAAAAAATTGTATATGACTCAAAATGGATGAATGATTATTCTGCTGGTTATGAACTAAGAGAAGAGAATAACTATAGTATCAAGAGAAAACATGATAAATTATTTTATGGAACAGATTCAAAATGCCCAAAGTTGTTCAATGATGTTAATAATCTATAATAATGTAAGAAACATATTTTTTATATAGTAATATTCTACATGCCTTTATTTCATTAAAAATACATTATTCATTACCTTGTTACATGATCTTTATTTTTAGAGTATGCTAGAACGTCAGACGTTTAGAATATCTATCAAAATAGTCAGAGATGTAAGAAAGGAATTTTCAGAGATAAAGATACTACTAGCAGACTCATAGGGGATATATTAGAAAATGAGATACTTTAACAGAACCATTACCAAAGTCCAAGAGAGATGAGCGGAAATTTTTCTCAAAAATCTTTGTCAGATACAACAGATAAAATTGACTAAATCTAAGTATCAGATTGAATAAAGTCAGACAAAACACACCTACGAAAGGCTAAGAAACCTAGCTCAGAAAAGCAGGAAATAGCAAACCAAACATCTCAAATCATAGGTTTCAGACAACACACACCTATGAAATACTAAGAAACCTAGCTCAGAAAAGTGCAAAATAGTAAACCGCACATCTCAAATTATAGGTTTCAGACAACACACAGCAACAAAAGACTTGAAACCTAGCTCAGAAAAGCCAGAAATAGCAAACTACACATACAAAATCATAAGTTTCAGTCAACACACACCTACGAAAGGCTAAGAAACCTAGCTCAGAAAAGCAGGAAGTAGCAAACTAAACATCCCAAATCATAGTTTTCAGACATCACACACCTACGAAAGACTAAGAAACCTACCTCAGAAAAGCCCGAAATAGCAATGTACATATCCAAAATCATAAGTTTCATACAACACCCACCTACGAAAGGCTAAGAAACCTAGCTCAGAAAAGCAGGAAATAACAAAATAAAGATCCCAAATCATAGTTTTCAGACAACACACACCAACAAAAGACTAAGAAAACATAGCTCAGAAAAGTTCAAAATAGTAAACCACACATCTCAAATCATAAGTTTCAGACAACACACACCTACGAAATACTAAGAAACCTTGCTGAGCAAAGTCAAAAATAGCAAACTACACACATCCCATATCATAAGTTTCAGTCAACACGGACCTACGAAAGACTAAGAAACCTAGTTCAGAAAAACCCGAAATAACAATGTACATATCTCAAATCATAAGTTTTCATACAACACACACCTACGAAAGGCTAAGAAACCTAGCTCAGAAAAGCAGGAAATAGTAAACTAAAGATCCCAAATCATAGGTTTCAGACAACACACACCAACGAAAGACTAAGAAACATAGCTCAGAAAAGTCCAAAATAGTAAACCACACACCTCAAATCATAAGTTTCAGACAACACACACCTGCGAAATATTAAGAAACCTAGCTCAGAAAAGTCAAAAACAGTAAACTATACATTCCCAAATCATAAGTTTCAGTCAACACACACCTACGAAAGGCTAAGATACCTACCTCAGAAAAGTCCAAAATAGTAACCAAACATCTAAAATCATTGGTTTCAGATAACACACACTTACAAAAGGCCAAAAAAACTAGCTCAGAAAAGCAGGAAATAGCAAACCACACACCCCAAATCATAGGTTTCAGACAACACACACCTAAGAAAGACTAAGAAATCTAGCTCAGAAAAGCCTGAAATAGTAATTTACATATCCCAAATCATAAGTTTCATACAACGCACACCTACGAAAGGCTAAGAAACCTAGCTCAGTAAAGTCCAAAATAACAAACCACACATCCCAAATAATAAGTTTCAGACAACACACACCTACGAAAGACTAAGAAGCATAGCTCAGAAAAGTCAAAAATAGCAAAATACACATCCCAAGTCATAATTTTCAGTCAACAAACACCTACAAAATACTAAAAAACCTACCTCAGAAAAGTCCAAAATAGTAAACCAAACATATCAAATCATTGGTTTAAGATAATACACACATACAAAAGCCTAAGAAACCTAGTTCAGAAAAGCAGGAAATAGCAAACCACACATCCCAAATCATCGGTTCAGACAACACACGCCTAAGAAAGACTAAGAATCCTAGCTCAAAAAAGTCCAAAATAGTAAACCACACATCATAAATCATAAGTTTCAGTAAACACACACCTACGAAAGACTAAGAAACCTACCTCAGAAAAGCAGGAAATAGCAAACTAAACATCCCAAATCATAGGTTTCAGACAACACACACCTACGAATGGCTAAGAAACCTAGCTCAGAAAAGCAGGAAATAGCAAACTAAAGATCCCAAATTGTAGGTTTCAGACAACACAAACCAACCAGGAACATAGCTAAGAAACATAGCTCAGAAAAGTCCAAAATAGTAAACCACACATATCAAATCATAAGTTTTAGACAACACACACCTAAGAAAGACTCAGAAACCTAGCTCAGATATGTCAAAAATAGCATCCCAAATCATAAGTTGCATACAACACACACCTACTTTAGTTTCTTTAGTTTAGTTTGCTATTTGATTTAGTTTGCTATAAATCATATTAACTTATGATTTGGGATGCTATTTTTGACTTTTCTGAGCAAGGTTTCTTAGTCTTTCTTAGGTGTGTGTTGTCTGAGACTTATGATTTGAGATATGTGGCTTACTATTTTGGACTTTTTTGAGCTATGTTTCTTAGTCTTTTGTTGGTGTGTGTTGTCTGAGACCTACGATTTGGGATCTTTAGTTTGCTATTTCCTGATTTTCTGAGCTTGGTTTCGCAGCCATTCGTAGGTGTGTGTGTTGTATGAAACATATGATTTGGGATTTGTATATTGCTATTTAGGGCTTTTCTGAGCTAGGTTTCTTAGTCTTTCGTAGGTGTTTGTTGTCTGAACCCTATGATTTGGGATGTTTAATTTGCTATTTCTGCTTTTCTCAGGTAAGTTTCTTAGTCTTTCGTAGGTGCGTGTTGACTGAAACTTATGATTTGGGATGTGTGGTTTACTATTTTGGACTTTCTGAGCTTCTTAATCTTTCATAGGTGTGTGTTGTCTGAAACCTATGATTTTGGGTGGGTGGTTTGCCATTTTGGACTTTTCTAGATTTCTTAGCCTTTCGTAGGTGTTTGTTGACTGAAACTTATGATTTGGGATATTTGGTCTACTACTTTAAGCTTTTCAGAGCCAGATTTCTTAGTCTTTCTTAAGTTTGTGTCGTCTGAAACCTATAATTTGGGATGGGTGGTTGTCTATTTTGGACTCTTCTGAGCTAGGTTTTCTTTACTATTTCGTAGGTGTGTGTTGTCTGAAACTTATGATTTGTGATGTTTGGTTTACTATTTTGGACTATCCTGAGGTAGGTTTCTTAGTCTTTCGTTGGTGTGTGTTGTCTGAAACCTATGATTTGGGATCTTTAATTTGCTGTTTCCTGCTTTTCTGAGCTAGGTTTCTTAGCCTTTCGTAGGTGTGTGTTTAATAAAACTTCTGATTTGGGATGCTATTTTTGACTTTTCTGAGCAAGGTTTCTTAGTCTTTCTTAGGTGTGCGTTGTCTGAAAGCTATGATCTGGGATCTTTAGTTTGCTATTTCCTGCTTTTTTGAGCTATGTTTTTTTAGCCATTTGTAGGTGTGTGTTGTATGAAACTTATGATTTGGGATATGTACATTGATATATCGGGCTTTTCTGAGCTAGGTTTCTTAGTCTTTCGTAGGTGTGTGTTGACTGAAGCTTGTGATTTGGGATGTGTGGTTTACTATTTTGGACTTTTCTGAGCTAGGCTTCTTAGTCTTTCATAGGTGTGTGTTGTCTGAAACCTATGATTTGGGATGTGTGGTCTGCTATTTCCTGTTTTTTCTGAGCTAGGTTTCTTAGCCTTTTTTAGGTGTGTGTGGTATGAAACTTATGATTTGGGATATGTAAATTACTAATTCGGGATTTTCTGAGCTTATTTCTTAATCTTTCTTAGCCTGCCGGGGGAATTTGCTTATTTAGCTTCAGATACCGCCATTTCTGCGATGGGAATTTTATGGGTACCTACCAGCTGCACCACTTGTACCGGGGGAATTTTGTTGGTTCGTGAGTTTTCAATGATTGTCGGCCCTGTGCCGCTTATGACTGCGCCAACTGCAATGGGGGATGGAAAGGACCGCACCACTCGTACCATTAAGTATTACGCCACTTGTGCCGTCAAGTTTTATTACGCCGTTACTATTTTAAACCTGTGCCACTAAAGATTACACTACTTGTAATGGGGAGTAAGATAAACGGTTGACCGCCCCACTTCCTATGGAAGAAAATAAAAAATTGATTAAAGTACTAGGTTTGAATTTCCTAGTGAGGTGATTAATTAGACTGGGGAGCCGTCAATCCAGGAGCGTAATCAAACTTCTTAGGATTATCCGATTCCTTAGGAGTGTTTCCAATGGAGACATTTGAACTAGTTATGTACTTTGCGGTGAGATACAGGCATATAAATAAAACAACACAAATAGAAAAGTAATGGTTCTATTGAGACTTACATTTCAGGTGTACAACAATATATGTATATGAGCAAGGCTTCACTTCAGTCAGAATAATAATTTCATAATTGCTCGCAGAATGGTAGGAACATAATGTCTGTAATCATTATGCCCCGAAAAACACTTTTCTAACACTATAAAACACTAGTCTCGATTCTGCACGCTAAGAGCTATTTCACGATTGGCTCAACTCCTGTGGAGGGGCCGCTACTTTGTCATCATGTTTACGAACTAAACTCATTATGCTAACTGATTGCCCAATAATTTATTTTCAATATTCTGATGATTAGACATTCATATTCCTATGATAACTTAAAACTTCCTGTGAACTTTGTATCTCGTGAATTTTTATTGCCAAGTATTTTCGCGAAATTCAAAACCGTCTTCCTTGATTAGTGCCGTAATTCGATCGGTAGCTTTTCCACACTTCAAAACGTCTGGAATGCTACCAGGCATTTATGTTGGAAGTACCCTTAGAAACAATTTTATTTTTTTTATATTTTAATGTATCACATATTAATCACGGTACATATTACCCTTCCCATTATTTAATGACGTCCCGTCATTAGGATTTGCTTGCCCTTGGGTTTTGGAAATATTCGTGATTTATTTACTATTTGTCCTACATAATTTTAATTGACATTGTATTATTTTATACTTTTATTTAAGCTTAATCAGGAGTGTTTAAAAATTTTCTCTATTACTTTTCTTATTTTATTATATATCCCTTTCTAAGGTTCCTCTACCGGACTAAGATTATCTATGGTTTATAGCCTAGCTACTATACTGAAGATTTTTTTTCTGTTTTTTCTACATCTAACGCTGATGACTCATACATTTACAACTGTATCAAACATTATCATGAGAAATATTTTATGTGGTTGGGACTATTCTACTATTACTACAAGTTTTTTTTTTGAAAATTCACCTTTTACAAGTTTTTATCCTTTGCTAACTATAGGATAATTATGCTTCCTATCTACGCTAAATTAATGGGAAATACATCAATTTTACATTAACTCTGTCTAAGTAACTAGCAATATATATATATATATATATATATATATATATATATATATATATATATATATATATATATATATATATATATATATTATATATATATATATATATATATATATATATATATATATATATATATATATATATATATATATATATATATATATATATATATATATATATATATATATATATATATATATACATATATATATATATATATATATATATATATATATATATATATATATATATATATATATATATATATATATATATACATATATATATATATATATATATATATATATATATATATATATATATATATATATATATATATATATATATATATATATATATATATATATATATATATATATATATATATATATATATATATATATATATATATATATATATATATATATATATATATATGTATATATATATATATATATATATATATATATATATATATATATATATATATATATATATATATATATATATATATATATATATATATACATGAACGACTTAAAACATATACCAATGTGCTCACTACATTCACTGGTAATCATTTTTATACTTTCACTGGGTTTATTCGTTATATAATTCTGATAATAAGTTATCGAAGTTGTTACTTTATCAAAACTATGAAAATGTGACATGCGTAAATTCACACCTACTTCACCACCTGACGTTTCTCTTAGTGTACTCACTCCTTCTGTTGTAAATTATGGTTCTTCACTCTTTTCGTCTTGGCAAAAAATTTTAAACATTTACAATATAGTTTCTTCACAGAATAGCTCGAGCATGGCTATGTTCATCTTGGATGAAAGGCTTTCTCTAATTGCAAACGGGAAATGATACTTCCAGGAACAGGTGTGTGGAATTTTGATATCAGAGTTCATTCTCACCTGCTGTTTTTGGATAATTCATAAGGTGCTTTATCGTTAAGGGGTTGAACACTGGGACCGCGTTGATAATAGATCGGTTGATTTTCTTCTCAGCATATCATTCTTGGGATATTTTAAAGTACATAGAGAATGTATTTCTCGCATAAAATGGTTCGTTCGTGCACTTAAAGATTAAGTTCTCTTATAAAATTGTTCGTGCATGGCTTGTATCTATTAGCTTTTGCAGTGATTCTTTGGTAAATCACAGGGGAATTGATGTTTGAATTTAGAATGGGTCGACATCAAACTTTAGTGACTCCTTCAATGTATCGTCTTTAACTTGTAGGAGGATTATATTGTCACTGCGGGGCTAGTAACTGGGGCTACTTTGGTTTCTGTAATTCAGTGGTTGGTTTCCAGGTCCATTTTTCAGAAATTATCTCGTAACATTTATGGGATAACGGAGATAGGAACTTTTCGCGTTTGATAGAGGTGATAGGATGGATTCCGAGAAATGGTCGAAAGGGATTCAACGCATGAATCTGCGACACGTAAATAATTTGGGTTCATCAAATATCATAACTATAACGATATATGGTGCATAGGTCCATAAGGATTATCAAGGGTGATATTTATGTACTTATATCTTGTACTGGGTCGATGGGGTTCTCAGGATTGATGTGTTTATATAGTTCGATAATGCACTGGATACTGAGATTTATTAGATAGTGTTACTTGGTATTTAATATGTTTGTGATGGAGGAACAACGATCAAAAAGGTAACCGTAATTTTCGTCCTAGCTTCGTTGCCTGTAATTTATGGTGAGTACTCTTCGTTGATTGAGGGATGATGAAAATAGATGCTACTAGGTTGTATCTGCACTGGACTACGTATTGTAATGAATGATTTCCGATAGGTCATTGTAATTCCTGTAATAAAAATAACGAGGCAGAATCACACGTTCTCTAGAACGAGTAGTCATAATACATAACAGGTAATACGATTGGGTACATTTATGGTGAATTTTACGCTACAAGACAATATTGAACAAATACACTAATGTTATTACACATATATTGATTTAACAAAACGACATTATTATCATGTTGGTTTCAAATATATAGAATTTCCATTCGGAAACCTAAAACATTTTTCCTAAGTTGTTATAGAATAACGGCGATATAAGAGATTAATTCCTTTAACTTTAAGTAATGTCTCTTATTATGCTCCTTAGTATACGCTATCAAACACACTTTATTTTAATTTCCTTCAACACTTATTTAATTCTACATAAGATTTAAAATAACCATTTAAACAAAAGTTACGCTACATCTTTAAGTTTGAGGTCTCAGTTTACAACATATTTCATCCCTTCAGTGTTCAACACGTTCCTTCTGTTTAAGAAACGCACGTTGCAGCGTCGTAACCGCACAGTTTTACGTAAACCACATTTACAATGAGGGAACTAGACATAGCAAGGACGAGTGGAGACCTCTATACCCACTCGTTTTCTGATGTCTCCCCTTTTCTTGGCTTAGAAGTTGGGGTTCCAGGTTTAACTTCTGCATTTCAAGCATTTCCCCGTGTTCTTCCTTTGGTTTTTGCCTTCTTAGTCTCAGGATTCTTCCATAACTAAAAGTTAGTAAGGTTCTCATGGTCAGGGAAATCGTGAATACGAAATATACGGTCAGTAGTATGTTCCACCATAAATTGTTTGAGAATAATCCGTATCTATTATCCACGTGCGTTAATCTCTGGTCTTCATTAGTAAATTGGGGGATCTGGGAGTCTAATGCTTCTCTTATTTTTGTAAGCCTTAATGTCCCTTTATTCTTTTCTATTTTGAACCATATTGAGGTTTTCATTTCCTTACTTTCTATATTGGGAATAGTGTACGAGCGGTTGATTGCCTTAAAATTGATTATTTTAGGACTTATTATATTTGTGCTCATGGTAATTAACGGCGTTTGAACTGTTGATTCTTTAGTTACAAGCCCACATCCTTGTTTTATGGTTATCGTACCCACATTTTGTAATAATAATTCGGTACTGTAACTTGGATCGATTCTTTCAGTATTATTATAAAAGACAGACAAAGTTCCAATAGTTTCTTTTGGAACAGAAAATAACCAAAGATCATATCCAAGGTATATGAATATTTCTCTTTTAGTGCTTCCTATCATAGCTTCGCACGAATCAGGTATTTCTTCCTGTTGTGTGTCTTTTAAAAATATATCTAGCATAAAAGATCCAGATTTGACGTTATAAATAAATAAAGTAAGCTGGCATACTAGGTTTTTGAATGTTACGCTCTCTTTTAAGTCTTGTGGATTAGCTAGGGCGTATTTTCTTGTATCTTGATCAACAAGTAAATACTCTGCTTCCAGTGTGATTGTCATAAATGCATTTGTCCTCTTTATATTGGCGGGGAAGGTCGAAATTTTGTTAAAGTCGTAAATGAATTGTTGGTTTATCAATGGAATTGTTACTACTGCGAATAATTGTTCATTTATTTCCGTGATAAGGAATTTTAATTTTGTATAATAAAGGAATAAATTTGATACTTCGTGGCTCTATGGGTAAATGTAAACCAAACGTTAGGTGCGTTTTTATTTCGTCTAAAATACTTTTTAGGTTAGAAGGGTCTACCAGGTCGTAAAACAAGGTTCTTCCCGTGAGGGTAAATAATGCGAATTAAAACTTACTAACGTCCGTTGCTAAGTTTAGTAATGACATTGTTATTATATCGAGTGATACCATGGTAAGGCTCGCGTCTGTCACCACGCGATCCACTTTGTTCCTTAAATAATTCATTACGTTTATAGTTTTTGAGATTTTCTTAGATATCATTTCAACTTTATCTCTCTGGTAATTTGCTATACTGGCTTGTATTTTCTGGACGTATAACGTTACGTTCATGGCATTATTCGACTTTTTTACATTTTCCATCAGGATGTTTAAGTCTTCCTCCGTTGTCAAATCAAAAAGGCGGTAGGCGAGTTCTCCGATGATGGGAATTAGGCTTGTAGAACTACGGTATTTATTTCATCGAAAGAATACTTCAAAAACTTCGTGGTACTTTATTTTAATTTTTGTATTTCCGTATTAAATAGTTCAAATGAAGCTTGTAGTCTTTGTCTGTATAATATTAAGAAGGTTTGATGAGTTGACACTTTTTGGGTGTTTTCCTCATTTAGATTAGGTAGTGTTTCGATACCTTCTTTTGTCGGCTCTTTGGCCATGGCTTGTCTAGCACAATTACGTTTACCGTCCATTGTCCAACATTTCTTATGTACGTAATTGTCTTCTTCCTCTTTTTCATAATCATTTTCTTATAAGGAAGTTGCCAATAGGATGGGTGTGCGTAAACGTGGGGCCTGTTGACCAAGTACATTTTGTAAATATCGTGGGTTTCAGATAAGTTAATATAGTTAAATTTCCAGGTTTCTGTTTGCTAAGTTCGATCAATTGTGGCACTGTGTTTGCCGTAGTTTCTGATATTGAAGATTGTATCTCTTTGGTTGGGGTCTCACACGTAGGTGTGGTTGTTATGATATCTTTTTCATTTCCTTCTGTAGGATTTATATATTCATTATCTTGTTGGGTACTTGAGAATTTGTTCCTTAATTTGTCTAATTTCTTTAGGTTAGTATCTTGTCTGTTGTCATTTTCCTTTCTTAGTTTGGAAGATATCCGTTTTGTGACGTTTTTCTCAGCTTGACTTTGCCATAATTTTTGAGAAAAGTCCATAGACTTGGTAGTTCGTTTATCATTGCGTAATTTCCATCATAAGGTTTTCCTTTTCTTGTAGTCAGTAATTTAGGGGTTTCTATAGATTTCATTGCAGTAAAGTCTCTCCACAAGTATTCATTATTATACGCTGATCTTTTCCTTCTGTCTTCCTTGGTGCTCGTTCCAAGTGCCATGTCAATTTCTGCCATTTTATTATCAAAGTCATCTATTAAGAATTTTGATTTTTGTTTGGGGATAACTGGAATTGGAAACTCTTTATTATCTTTATTATGCATTATTTTACTGGTTTGTAATCCTTTATCCGACCTTAGGAATTGAAATGTCGATTCTTTGAGTTCATTCGTGTTTTTTTCTAGTCTTGTTACTTGTTGAAACAAGGTTTCGAAGGGTTTGGGGTCCAATTTCATAAATATTTTCCATGCATTATGGCTAGCTAGTAATGGATTTTCATGCTTGACCGCGCCAGTCCTACCGACCGCGCCAATTTTGCCGGGGGAATTTGCTTATTTAGCTTCAGATACCGCCAGTTCTGCCGTGGGAATTTTATGGGGTACCTACCAGCTGCGCCACTTGTACCGGAGAGAATTTTGTTGGTTCGTGAGTTTCAATGGTTGTCGACCCTGTGCCGCTTATGACTGCACCAACTGCAATGGGGGATGGAAAGGACCGCACCACTCGTACCATTAAGTATCACGCCACTTGTGCCGTCAAGTTTTATTACACCGTTACTATTTTAAACTTGTGCCGCTAAAGGTTACAATACTTGTAATGGGGAGTAAGATAAATGGGTGACCGTGCCACTTCTTATAGAAGAAAATAAAAAATGGATTAAAGTACTAAATTTGAATTTGCTTATGAGGTGATTAATTAGGTTGGGGAGCCGTCAATCCAGGAGCGTAATCAAACTTTGTAGGATTATCAGATCCCTTAGGATCGTTTCCAATGGAGACATTTGAACTAGTTATCTACTTTGCGGTAAGATACAGGCATATAAATAAAACAGCACAAATAGAAAAGTAATGGTTTTATTGAGACTTACGTTTCAGGTGTAAAACAATGTATGTATATGAGCAAGGCTTCACTTGAGTCCGAATAATAATTCCATAGTTGCTCGCAGAATGGTAGGAACATAATGTCTGTAATCACAATGCCCCGAAAAACACTTTTCTAACACTATAAAACACTAGTCTTGATTCTGCGCGCTAAGAGCTATTTCACCATTGGCCAAACTCCTTTGGAGGGGCAGCTACTTTGTCATTATGTTTACCAACTAAACTCATTATGCTAACTGACTGCCCAGTAATTTATTTTCAATATTCTGATGATTAGAAATTCATATTCCTATGATAACATAAAACTTCCTGTGAACTTTGTATCTCGTGATTTTTTATTGCCAAGTATTTTCGCGAAATTCAAACCGTCTTCCTTGATTAGTGCCGTAATTCGACCGGTAGCTTTTCCACACTTCAAAACGTCTGGAATGCTACGAGGCATTTATGTCGGAAGAACCCTTAGAAGCAATTTTTTTTTTATATTTTAAACGTATCACACATTACTCATGGTACATTAGGTGTGTGGTTTTTGAAACCTATGAATTGGGATGGGTGGTTTGTTATTTTGGACTTTCTGAGCTAGATTTCTTAGCCTTTTTGTAGGTGTGTGTTAACTGAAACTTATGATTTGGGATGTGTAGTTTGCTAGTTTTGACTATTCGGAGCTAGGTTTTTTTAGTATTTCGTAGGTGTGTGTTGTCTGAAACTTATGATTTGAGATATGTGGTTTACTATTTTGGACTTTTCTGAGGTAGGTTTCTTATCCTTTTGTAGGTGTGTGTTGACTGAAAGCTATGATTTGGGAATGTGTAGTTTGCTATTTTCGACTTTTCTGAGCCTGGCTTCTTATTCTTTCGTAGGTGTGTGTTGTCTGAAACCTGTGATTTGGGGTGGGTGGTTTGCTATTTCGGACTTTTCTGAGCTAGATTTTTTAGCCTTTCTTAGGTGTGTGTTGACTGAAACTTATGATTTGGGATGTTTGGTCTACTACTTTGGGCTTTTCTGAGCTAGATTTCTTAGTCTTTGTTAGGTGTGTGTCGTCTGAAACCTATAGTTTGGGATGGGTGGTTTGCTATTTTGGACTTTTCTGAGCTAGGTTTCTTACTATTTCGTAGGTGTGTGTTGTCTGAAACTTATGATTTGTGATGTTTGGTTTACTATTTTGGACTTTCCTGAGGTAGGTTTCTTAGTCTTTCATTGGTGTGTGTTGTCTGAAACCTACGATTTGGGATCTTAAAATTTGCTATTTCCTGCTTCTCTGAGCTAGGTTTCTTAGCCTTTCGTAGGTATGTGTTGTATGAAACTTATGTTTTGGATGCTATTTTTGACTTTTCTTAGCAAGGTTTCTTAGTCTTTCGTTGGTGTGTGTTGTCTGAAACCTATGATTTGGGATTTTTAGTTTGCTATTTCCTGCTTTTCTGAGCTAGGTTTTTTAGCCATTCGTAGGTGTGTGTTGTATGAAACGTATGATTTGGGATATGTACATTGCTATTTGGGGTTATCTGAGCTATGTTTCTTAGTCTTTCGTAGGTGTGTGTTGTCTGAAACCTATGATTTTGGATGTTTAGTTTGCTATTTCCTGCTTTTATCAGGTAGGTTTCTTAGCCTTTCGTAGGTGTTTGGTGACTGAAACTTATGATTTGGAATGTGTGGTCTCCTATTTTGGACTTTTCTGAGCTAGGCTTCTTAGTCTTTCGTAGGTGTGTGTTGTCTGAAACCTGTGATTTGGGATCTTTAGTTTGCTATTTCCTACTTTTCTGACCTAGGTTTTTTAGCCTTTTGTAGGTGTGTGTTGTCTGAAACCTATGATTTGGGATGTGTGGTTTGCTATTTCCTGCTCTTCTGAGCTAGGTTTCTTAGCACTTTGTAGGTGTGTGTTATCTGAAACCAATGATTTGAGATGTTTGTTTCACTATTTTGGACTTTTCTGAGGTAGGTTTCTTAGTCTTTCGTAGGTGTGTGTTGACTGAAACATATGATTTGGGATGTTTAGTTTGCTATTTTGACTTTTTTGAGCTAGGTTTCTTAGTATTTCGTAGGTGTGTGTTTGTCTGAAACTTATGATTTGAGATGTGTGGTTTAGTTTTTTGGACTTTTCTGAGCTATGTTTCTTAGTCAGTCGTTGGTGTGGGTTGTCTGAAACTTATGATTTGGGATGTGTGGTTTGCTATTTTGGACTTTACTGAGCTAGGTTTCTTAGCCTTTCGTAGGTGTGTGTTGTATGAAACTTAAGTTTTGGGATATGTAAATTACTATTTCGGGCTTTTCTGAGCTAGATTTCTTAGTCTTTTTTAGGTGTGCGTTGTCTGAAACCTATGATTTGGGATGGGTAGTTTGTTATTTTGGACTTTCTGAGCTAGATTTCTTAGCCTTTTGTAGGTGTGTGTTGACTGCAACTTATGAATTGGGATGTGTAGTTTGCTATTTTTGAATTTTCTGATCTAGGTTTCTTAGTATTTCGTAGGTATGTGTTGTCTGAAACTTAGGATTAGAGATAAGTGGTTTACTATTTTGGACTTTTCTGAGTTAGACCTCTTAGTTTTTCGTAGGTGTGTGTTGTCTGAAACCTATGATTTGGGATTTGTGGTTTGCTATTTCCTGCTTTTCTGAGCTAGGTTTCTTAGCCTTTTGTAGGTGTGTGTTATCTGAACCAATGATTTGAGATGTTTGGTTTGCTATTTTGGACTTTTCTGAGGTAGGTTGCTTATCCTTTCGTGGGTGTGTGTTGACTGAAACTTATGACTTGAGAATGTGTAGTTTGCTATTTTTGGCTTTTCTGAGCTAGGTTTCTCAGTATTTCGTAGGTGTTTGTTGTCTCAAACTTATGATTTGAGATGTTTGGTTTACTAATTTTGGACTTTTCTGAGCTATGTTTTCTTAGTCTTTCGTTGGTGTGTGTTGTCTGAAACATATGATTTGGGATCTTTAGCTTGCTATTTCCTGCTTTTCTGAGCTAGGTCTCTTAGCCTTTCGTAGGTGTGTGTTGTATGAAACTTTGGGATATGTACATTGCCATTTCGGGCTTTTCCGAACTAGGTTTCTTAGTCTTTCGTAGGTGTGTGTTGACCAAAACTTATGACTTGGGATGTATAGTTTGCTATTTTTGACTTTTCTGAGCTAGGTCTCTTAGCCTTTCGTAGGTGTGTGTTGTATGAAACTTATTATTCGGGATATGTACATTGCTGTTTCGGGCTTTTCTGAGGTAGGTTTCTTAGTCTTTCGTATTTGTGTGTTGTCTAAAACCTATGATTTGGGATGTTTTAGTTTGCTATTTCCTGCTTTTCTGAGCTAGTTTTCTTAGCCTTTCGTAGGTGTGTGTTGACTGAAACTTATGATTTGGGATATGTCGTTTCCTATTTTGGGCTTTTTCTGAGCTATGTTTCCTAGTCTTTCGTTGCTGTGTGTTGTCTGAAACCTATAATTTGAGATGTGTGGTTTACAATTTTGGACTTTTCTGAGCTAGGTTTCTTAGTATTTCATAGGTGTGTGTTGTCTGAAACTTATGATTTGAGATGTGTGGTTTACTATTTTTGACTTTTCTGAGCTAGGTTTCTTAGCCTTTTGTAGGTGTGTGTTTTCTGACTTTATTCAATCTGATACTTAGATTTAACAATTTTATCCGTTGTATCTGACAAAGATTTTTAAGAAAAAATTCAGCTCATCTCTCTCGGACTTTGGTAATGGTTCTGTTAAAGTATGTCATTTTCTAATATATCCCCTATAAGTCTGCTAGTAGTATCTTTATCTCTGAAAGTTCCCTTTTTTTACATCTCTGACTTTTTAATAGATATTCTAAACGTCTGACGTTCTAGCATACTCTAAAAATAAAGATCATATAACAAAGTAATGTATAATATATTTTAAATGAAATAATGACATGTTGATTATTACTATAAAAAAATATGTTTCACGCATTATTATGCATTATTAACGTCATTGAACAACTTTGGACATTTTGAATCTGTTCCATAAAATAACTTATCATGTTCTCTCTTGATACTATAGATATTCTCTTCCCTTAGTTCATAACCAGTAGAATAATCATTCTTCCATTTTGAGTCACATACAATTTTTACTGTGGTGTCACCTACAGGATCAGTTTTGCATTTCATCTTTGGTACTATTGGGTTCATTGACTATATGATCCATAGCAGTAATAACGTTCGCTTGTGCTTCATTTTTCCTCAAGTCGTCTTTATATTCATTGATGATATTGTGTGCCAATGCCCTTTTTATTTTACTAGCGATTTCACTGTCTATTCTCACATTGTGTTTGCACAGGTAACAGTTCTTGCACGTAGACAAGATATGATTTATTACATTATTGCAGCAGTTGGCTTTTCTTTCCCCTTTGCATTCGTTTGAATTCTAATACCAGAACGAGGGGATTAAGATGTATCAGTAGGTAATGCGTTACTAGAACCATGATCAAGAAGATGCCCGTCTTCATCAACTATTATTTTTATTTTGGCATTCTCTTTGAGTGCAATCATCTCTGGTAATGATATTCTTGCATCTCCACCATTTGTACAATGGAAATTCTTGGGTACTCCAAAAAATCTAAGCTCTTACTGTCATGACAACGCACGCATACATTTCCAATAGTGCCACCACTTGCACTTGTTTCATAGTTCAAATACTTCTCCTTGTCAGCATTCAAGACAACAATTACTTTATCATGTGCACACACTTTCCTCGAATCATTCATTTTCACCTTTTAAACAAAAATATGATGCAGATGTCAATCCTTCCAATGTAGAAAAAATTACTGATTTAATACATGCAATAACGTATGTAGTGTCGATAACCGGGCATAGAGTATCAATGGGAAAGCTGGGTCGTGTTTATGAGTAAGCATAGAGAACGATTGGTATAACCACATGTATATTTAATGTCATTTTAAGATACGTAAAAAAGTTGAATAATTTCTAAGTCTAAAAAAATTCAGTCCAAAAAAAATTAAAAAAAAGTGTAAAAAATGGGGGGAGGGGGCCCAAATTGGTTGGGGGGAGGTGGTGCCCTTCTGTGTCTCAAGCGTGCAAAAAAAAGTATTAAAAACGGGGGGGGGCAAACTATGTCTCAAGCGCACAAAAAAAGTATTATAAAAAATGAGGGGGGGGGCAAAAAAGTTGGGGGGAGGGGATGGTCCTTGGGGGTTGGGGAGAGGTTATACCTGGAGGTGGAGGTCCTTGGTGGTTAGAGTCATTGATGGTTCATACTCATAATTCTCTCACTAATCCAATATTGTGTACTTGTGTATTATAGTGAGCAGAGAGTTTCACCCCAAATCATCCTCTAAAATATCTCAAACTGTTTTTACCCAAAAAATCCCAAAAATATCGATTAATTTGTTTCACCCAAATAATCCCCTAAAAGTAATTTCAGAATGTTCCTTTTGTTTTGGCAACCCTGCGCTGTCACATTTAAGATTCCCAGGAAACCATTTCCCGCGTTAAATATATTCAATCTGTCTTGATCTCGTTTGAATTTCTGAAAATATATATAAGGTGTTCCTAGTTACACTATTAAGGCTTCGAAAGATTATTAATATTTATCTCTCAGACCAAAGAAAATGAAGCCTTTTAGTTTCTTAATTCCCCTCATGTTACATTAGAATTCCCCATCGATTATGCAAATCAATTTCCCAGAAATCTAGTCACTGATAACCATCAAGAAACAGAACCGAGAAACAACATCAAGAACTATGAAAAACATCAAATCATCAACCATGAATAAACGTCAAACTATATAATCATCAACAAACAGAACCATGAATAAAGTATGTGCAATCCGGAGTCAATAATGGGGTTTTACTCCTAACGTCAAGGAGGATATAAGTTGTTGTGAAAGGGGAGGGTTTTAGTGGGCCTGAAAATGAAAAAAAAATGCAGTGGTCTGTCTGAAACTTACAACCGTTAGCCCCCGGCTAAATGGTACCCTGATGTACAGAAATTAAAAAATGAGGTTACGTATCTCACTTAAAGAGATCCGAGAAGCGTGGGAACTTTTTTGGATCTGGTTGAAACTCATAATGGTATGTTCCTTGGCCAAAAGAGCCGCATTAAGAAAAAAAAATTCAGAGTGAGAGCATGGGCCTTCCAAAAAAACAGGGCCCGAAAATTTGTTATTCTCCTTTTTTTATTGGCTTAAAAATTACGCTATAGCGTCCTTGGGACATGATGATAAATAAAAAGAGGGTAAAATCAATGGTTTGCCTTAAAATAGGGCTCAAAAAAGAGTATTTTTCTACATGACATGAAGTATATGAAAGCAAACGTAAGAGAATGTAATCTTATGCAAATCTTAAAAATAGGACCCAAAAATATTTAATTTTGACAATCGATTTGAGAATTGTATTTTGAAGCCAAGGAAACCCTAATGGCATAAACAAAATTATGGGCGTAAGTTCCCCCCGCCCCCAAACCTTAATTACGCCCCCGAAAATGTGGAAAGACTAAAAAAATGTGCCAAATCAGCCAAGATCAAAAGGAGTAACTATACTTGAAGTATTTTTCACAGTCTCAGGTGAAATATTAAATGGTTCTCGACTTCAGAAACCACTCCATTAAATGTGTGTGTCTCCAATCGACTTGAAAATTGCATCCATTAAATCCTTGGCCATAGAGATCTCAATGCAGAAAATAATTGAAACTGATTATCGCTGGATCGATTTGTGACACCTGAATTCCTGACACTTCAAATGAAAGACAGGTCACGAAATAGGCAAAATACTTTCGCTTAGGCCAGCTTGAAACTCATCTATACTTACCTTAGGGACAGGAGATTACAAATATCCTACACAAAAGAAATAGAAATTTCATTGTTCACCTGAAAATTGGCCTGAAAAGGGGCCAAAGAACTTCTTTCCCAAAACCTTTAAACTCTTATCGTTAAGTTGCTGAGTCAAGAAGACCCCCAAAAATAAAATAATTTGGGGCAAATCGGTCTGGGGTGACCTGACGACCCCCCAAAAAAAATATTAAAAAAAAAAACTGTTATTGTATCAGTTTGTGACGCTGTGAACCGAATCAAAGCAGCCTGTTTTTTTTTTTTGACCGGCTTAAACTCACAAGCCAAGTGACTAGTCCAAGGGAAGTCCCCTTGGTCTAGTAAATAAAACTAAATTGATTTGAAAAAGAATATGTTGTATCAACACACAGACACAAGAATACCCCCCCCCCCCACAAAAGAAACTTAAAAGGATATACACAGGAATAAGAGTCTATAATGAAGACAAAAGAAAAGTTTATTTGTACTATTCACGATGCCCGAAGAACGTCCATTCCTTTTGCTGGAACGAACATTCTTTAGCTAATTAATGTCCATGAGGATGACAAATTGTGTCTCCTAATAAATTCTAATCCTTTAATCTGATTGTTCGGAGTAAATATTGTTTGGAACCTCAATACAATTAGACTTGAATTTTTCACCCCTTTACTGCTTAAAGAAAGTAATAGGGTTAAAATCACTTATCAACCACACATTTATGATTTTAATAATACGTCTATGTTGTCAACTAAGTCTGAGAGAATGGTAAGTCCCACGCCACGTAACATAAAATGTTAGAAAATGATTAGAATAACGTCATGGATAGCAGTCTTTGGATATGGTTAGTGATGACAAGGTGATCTTGCGACTTGACCTAGCTTCACTTCTTGTCTGTGGTTGGTGTAATACATTAGTACCAGTTAAGGAGTGCTGCCATTATAAAATATTCTTTAGTATTGGAGTTTGCTAAAAAATTGAAACTAATAAATTCGTAGGTGCCGAGGAAAGAATTTTGATATAGAAATCCAGAACAATCCTTAGAAATCCTTAGAAATCAAGTTGTAAGGTGGCTTATGGATTTGAACCATCAAGGACCCCAACTACCAAAGACCCTAACCACCGAGGACCACAACCTCCAAGCCCCCCCCCCCCCCCCCCTCCCCTAACTTTTTAACCTCTCCCCCACCATTTTTTTTATTCTTTTTTTACGTTTAATTTTTTTGTTTTTTTTAACTTTTATCTTTTATTTTTATATTTTTTTTAACATAGAAATGATTTTCAACTTTTTTTACATGTCTTAGAAAGACATGAAATATGCTTAAAACCAAAAAATTCACATTTAATATTTTCAAAATACAAAATGAGACTGATATAGACATGTTAGCCGTCACTTTTAATATTAGAAAAATAATATTTGCAGTAGCACTTTTCTTTTTTTTTCTGACTTTGAATTTTTTGGACTTTTTTTATTTAAGTGACTGTATTAGTGGTTCTCCATGGCTATTCTACGTCACTACATAGTTTATTATATATTTTTCATACAGTATTTTGGTACATTGGAAGGATACACACTTGCATCATATTAAAAAAAAATTAACATGACATTCGTTTGTCCTGATATTGATTGCTATGTTGCTACTCTTGATCCAAGACAAAAGGCTCACAGAATGGACTATTACAACGATCCTTCATCAATAACGGGCTATGGTCTTGGCAGCTGGTTTGCAAAGATGTGTAAAGGCCTTACTGGAGGCCTTATTACTACAACCAGGACATTTTTCAACGTTTTTTTTTACATTTCTTGAAATGACACGAAACATGCTTGCGGCTGTAAAATTGGTTCTCTATGGCTAATCATCGACACAACGCGGCTGTCCAAGTAGTAATCTATGGTTTGTTATCGACGCTTCCTAGTTTATTCTATGTTTTAAATCAGTAATTGTCGTACATAGGAAAGATAACCACCTGTGCCATATTTAAAAAAAATAAAGTAAAATATTAGATGGAAGTTTGTGCACACGATAAAATTATTATCGTGTTGAAAGCTGACAAAGAGAAATACTTGAACTATGAAACAAGCATTAACAGGGATCTAATTGGAAATGTATGTGTACGTTGAATGACAGCAAGGAGCTAAATTCCTTTGGAGTACCGAAACCATTCAACATTACTGAATTTATTTGACTAAAAAATTCATCTTGTGGTATTATTTTAGAAGCTGCGTTCATGCTGCTAGATGAATATCGTAAAGAAATGACTGTTACTATGAAGACATAAAATACAATATGTATGAACACGATAAGGGATTATGGGGTCCTACATTACATCACATGAACTAAAATGGGTTTTACGAACAAGTGATTAAGCCATATAATAAAAGTGGTATAGAACTGAAGGCTGTTCAGGAAGAACTGAAGGGAATAAGTAATAATCAGGGGTTAAGGTATTATTCATAAAAGTTAATTCACCTACAGACAAGATTCTAATTGAAAAGTGTGAACCATATATTCCACTTTTTAATTTTGAACAATTTAACTGCCACAGATTTGAAGGCACATATCATCGGCCTGAAGATGAAGTAAGATACTTCGCACAGTAGATACCTGATCAAATACCTAAGAGTGCTAAATGTATTCGATACAGTAAAAACTGGCTATTTTATTTCAAGAATCTTATTTCAAGAATCAATACATTTTGAGCAAAACCATTGCGTATTTCATCATCTTGTTTCAAGTAATAAAGTATTTCGAATAATATATTTGATATTTTGCACAATTTAATTGCTTTTTTCCATCTTATTTCAAGAATCAATGCATTTTGAGTAAGACCATATTACATGTTTTCTCATGTTATTTCAAGAAACAATACAATTTGAGTAAAATCATTGCATACATATAAAATAACATAATGACCTTCCAAGATCTAGGTTTCAGTAGATTTTACTTAAATGTCTTCTTTTTATTTGAATATTCTCATTTATTTGATTGAAATCGTTTTATAATAATAAAAAATTACATAATGACCTTTCGAAATCTAGGTTTAAGTAGATTTCAGTTAAATGTCTATTTTTCTTTACATATTCTCGTTTATTTGATTGAAATTGTTTTATATTAATAATAAATACTATAATGACCTTCCGAGAACTAAGTTTCAGTAGGTTTCAGCTAAATGTCTTCTGTTTCTTTGAATATTCTCGTTTATTTGATTGAACTTGTTTAAAAATAATAAAAAATAAGATGATGACCTTCCGAGATCTAGGTTTCAATAGATTTCAGTTAAATGTCTTCTTTTTATTTGAATATTCTCGTTTATTTGACCGAAATTGTTTAATAATAAGAAAAAACATTCGAGATCTAGCTCTCAGTAGATTCTTTGAGTATTTTCGTTTATTTGATTAAAATTATTTAATAATAATAAAAATAATATAATGAGGTTCCGAGATCTAGGTTTTAGTAGATTTTATCTAAATGTAGTGATGCAGTAGATTTTCAGTGATTGAAATTTTGTATTAAAAATGAAAAATAGCATAATGACCTTCAGAGGTCTAGGTTTCTGTAGATTTCAGTTAAATTTCTTCTTTTTCTTTTGAATATTCTCTTTTATTTGACTGAAATTGTTTAATAATAATAAAAAATACCATAATGAGCTTCCGAGATCTAGGGTTTAGTTAAATGTCTTCTTTTTCTTTGAATATTCTAGTTTATTTAATTGAAATTTTTTTATAATAATAAAAAAATGTTATGACCTTTCGAAATTTAGGTTTAAGTACAAAAGGTACAAAGTATGCATTAATCTGTAATTGTCGTATATAGGAAGGATAGCCACCTGTATCGTATTTAAAAAAAAATAAAATAATATATTGGATGGAAGTTTGTGCACACGATAAAATTATTGTCGTGTTGAATGCTAACAAAAACTATGAAACTATGAAACAAGCATTAATAGGGATCTTATTGGAAATGTATGTGTACGTTGCAATGACAGCAAGGAGCTAAATTTCTTTGGAGTACCGAAACCATTCAACATCACTGATGGTGGATATGTGTGAGTGAGATATTCAGAGATGTTAGTACTCAAAGAGAATACCAAATAAAAATAATAGCTGATGGATTTGGGCATCTTCTTGCTCATGGTTTTGGTAACATACCTTTTGATAGATACTATTACCATCGTTCTGGTATTAGTATTCAAGTGAAAGCAAAGGGGAAATAAGGCCAGCTGCTGCATTAATATCATAAACAATATCTTTTGTACGTGCCAGAACTGTTACCTGTGTAAAAATAATGTGATAATAGACAGTGAATTTACAGGCAAAATAAAAAGGGCATTGGTAAACAATATCACTAATGAATATAAAGATGAATTGATGGAAAATAAAGTGCAAGTGAACATTATTACTACTATTGATCATAGTCATTGAACTAATAATGCGAAAGATAAAAAGCATATTGAACCTATAGATGACATCCGAGTAAAAATAGTGCATGACTCAAAATGGAATAATGAATACTCTACTGGTTACGTACTAAGAGAAGAGAGTAACTATAGTATCAAGAGAGAATATGATGAATTTTTTTTAGAACAGATTTAATACGTCCAAAGTTGTTCAGTGATATTCATAATGCATGATAATGTATGTAACATATTTTTATATGAATATTCTACATGTTGTTATTTCATTAAAAATATTTTATGTATTACTTTGCTATGTGATCATTATTTTAGGGTAAGCTAGAACATCAAACGTTTAGAATGTCTTTTAAAAAGTTGGCGATGTAAGAAAAAGAATTTTCAGAGACATGGATACTGCTAGCGGGCTCATAAGTCAGTTAATTGATGACTGACTATCAAAAGTTAATAAATAAAAAAAAATACTTTTGCATAGAACAAATTCAACTGCACAGGTAGTTTTTAGCATCAAAAGGATTTTACAACACTGCAAAGAATTAAGAAACTATTGAAATGTTTCAGAATTTGTGCTTACTAAAATCTTCAATTGCTGTGAATGGGCTTGGAAAAACCTTGTTACTTGCTTCTGATTGGCTGTCAAGTCACTCGCACAATTGATATCTCTAGCCCTGGGAATTTAGATAAAATTTTTGAACATATCACTGTAATATCATTAGGTCTCGTGTGTCTTTGAATTCATGATCTTTAGAATCAAGTAAAAAAAAGACTGCAATATGATTTGCCAATTTGATACGGAATTTATTTGACTAAAACATTCATCTTGTGGTATTATTTTTGAAGCTGCGTTCATACTGCTAGATGAATATCGTAAAGAAATTGACTGTTACTATGAAGACATAATATACAATATGTATGAACACGATAGAAGATTATGGGGACCTACATTACATCACATGAACCAAAATGGGTTTTATGGACAAGTGCTTATGCCATATAATAAAAGTGGTATAGAACTGAAGGCTGTTCAGGAAGAACTGAAGGGAATAAGTAATTTTCAGGGGTTAAGGTATTATTCATAAAAGTTAATTCACCTACAGACAAGATTCTAAATGAAAAGTGTGAACCATATATTCCACTTTTTAATTTTGAACAATTTAACTGCCCCAGATTTGAAGGCACATATCATCGGCCTGAAGATGAAGTGAGATAATTCGTACAGTAGATATCTGATCAAATACCTTGGAGTGCTAAATGTATTCGATACAGTAAAAACTTTGCTAAAGCTAAAGTGTTATTATGGAATCCTAATTTATGGAGGAGTAATAGTGACATTTAAATAGTGTTTTTAATATGTGAGTATGTACATTTTTCCAAATATTTTTCTTTGTTGAATGTCAAACCACTTAAAGTGAGCCCAAATGAACCTAACTTTTTGCATGTCTCTCTCACTATGACTGTGTTTCTGAGTGTGTGTGCTTCCATCTATAAGTAGAGTTGAAAAAAACAGTTAACATAATGTTACCTAGTTAATAAGAAAAAATCTGTTTACTGTAGGTAGTCGGAGCACGCCAGTTTGGCTGCGGGTACCCTGGGTGAAAACTCTAAGACTCTGAACGAATATTCTAAACTAAAAGTCCAGACTAGAACTCTAAACTGAAATTCTAAACATTTAATACTGTGAAGTAATACTCTAAAATAAGACTGTAAACTAACACTCAAAACTAATACACTAAACTAAAACTCTAAACTAATGCTGTAAACTAGAATTCTAAATTAAAACTCTAAACTAATACTCTGAAATAAAACTCTAAATAAAAAAACTCAATGCAATTGCTTATTTCCATCTTATTTCAAGAATCAATACATTTTGAACAACATCATTACATGTTTCCTCATCTTATTCCAATAAATACTACAATTTGAGTAATACCATTGCGTATTTCCTCATATTATTTCAGGAAATAAAGTATTTCGAATAATAAATTTTGTTTTTTAAATAATGTAATTGCTTATTTTCATCTTATCTCAAGAATCAACACATTTTGAGCGAGACCACATTACATGTTTCCTCATCTTATTTCAAGAAACAATACAATTTGAGTAACATCCTTGCATATTTCCTCATGTTATTTCAAGCAAAAAAGTATTTGAAATATGATATTTGATATTTTGAAAAATGCAACTGCTTATTTCCAACTTATTTCAAGAATCAATACATTTTGAACATTACTTATTTCCATCTTATTTCAAGAATCAATACATTTTTAGCAACACCATTGTTTATTTCCTCATCTTATTACAAGGAACAATACAATTTGAGTAACACCATTGCATATTTCCTCATCTTATTTCAAACAATAAAGTATTTTCGAATAATATATTTAGCATTCTGGATCATGCAATTGCTTATTTCAATCTTATTTCAAGAATCAATACATTTTGAGCAAAACCATTTCTTATTTCATCATCTTATTTCAAGTAATGAAGTATTTCGAATAATACATTTGATATTCTGCACAATGTAATTGCTTTTTTCCATCTTATTTCAAGAATCAATGCATTTTGAGTAAGACCATATTATATGTTTTCTCATGTTATTTCAAGAAACAATACAATTTGAGTAAAATCATTGCAAACATATAAAATAACATAATGACCTTCCGAGATCTAGGTTTCAGAAGGTTTCAATTAAATGTCTTCTTTTTCTTTGAATATTCTCGTTTATTTGATTGAAATTGTTTTATAATAATAAAAAACTACATAATGACCTTTCGAAATCTAGGTTTAAGTAGATTTCAGTTAAATGTCTATTTTTCTATGCATATTCTCGTTTATTTGATTGCAATTGTTTTATGAAAATAAAAAAAATATTATAATGACCTTCCGAGAGCTAAGTTTCAGTTAGTTTCAGCTTGTGGTGTAAAGAACTCTTTTTTGGATAAAACCCTGTTTTACATTGTGAGTAATTTCCAGTGGACACTTATTTGAACACTTTTTATAATCAGCTTATCTATGGCTTGGCTATTTTGACCGCTGTGATTTCCCCTGGGAACAATTATTTTAGCTCAGTGTTGCCGATTGGAAGTTGCCAATAGAAGATTTTATTACGCAAATCTAATAATACGATATTCGTAGGCAATTACGCTGAGATTGAGGTGGGGAAAGAAAAGTAAGCAGAAGAGGGGTGGAGAGTTGTTAGCAAGAGCCGTGGTACCTGCTGGGCTTGCCCCTTAAATTGCGGGGACAAGGTAGACGGCCTCCAACACTTCACTTACTTTTCTCGCATTGAAACCACCAGAAAAATATCATTCAGCACTTGGGTGGTGAAGTTGTTTTTCAGGAAAGATTATACTTTCGCATTGTATTCGTTTAGTATTCGAACGGTGAGCATCTCAGTGAAATAACCTTTTTGATACCTAAACATTTATTTCATAACGGAATTGGACACCCTCCGGCTTGTGTTTACCTGCTACCTGTTAAATGATATTTGATAGCGTTTTGCCTTACGAACTACGGATAAACTATGAGTGAGAAATTTGTTTAGTCACCGCTGCTGAACTTTCTTTTCCGTTCGCTGAATAATGGCAATAAGCTATCGCAAATAATCGACTCCGCAGTTAAGTTCTATGACAAGGAAAGGATAAATGAAGCCCGAGTTTTGCTGCATGAAATCACTTGCGCTACCGAGCGGTTGTCTATGAAAGTCAAAGATGAAGATAACGTTGAAGAACTATGTCGTACAATGGTCTTGGCGGTGAAAGATCAGAAATGTAAGCTTCCAAAGTTTGTAATAGTGGACCCACAAGAAGTTCCTACAACTGCAGACAAAATCAGTGCAGTCGTAATTACCCGTGTCAATGAGATGTGCAGAAAGGTAGACAGATTTATAGAATCGCAAAGCCAACAAAAATTCAGTCAACTACTTACCCAGACTTCAAAAACCTCCGTCCCCCTCCCCAACCGTTGTCCTACGCTGCAGTAGTAATAAAAAACGTTCCATATGAATTGAAAACTCCCGAATCCAGCTAGGAGTTTATTACCCAATTGTGCGAAAATGACTGTGATGAAATTGTTCAACTGAAGCGTTTTCAAACTGAAACTAAGCTACTTGTTAAGAACAAAAACGCCGCCACTCGCATCGCAAAAAAATAGCAAAGGCTGGTTCGAACTTAGAAGCCCGTCCAAGGGCCCCATCATACATTGGTATCGTTACGCAAGTGCCTCGGGATGTTACAGAGGAGGAATTGAAGGTCTTTTTCATGGGCCTAATTGAGGTCAAACGTTGTGGTACTGCACAGGCATTTAAACTCTATTTCGAAACCGCGCAGCTGACCTCAAACTTGCCAACAAAAGCCCGCCAATGGTTGGAATAGAGCGACTAAATGTGAAAAACTTCATTTTTTGCCTCTCAAGTGTTACAAGTGCCATAAAAATGGGCATAAAGCCGCTTCGTGTACAAATGAAGCTGTCTGTGGCCGATGCGCGAGTCCCGAACACGTTCCATCAAAGGACAACCTTGTACAAAGGCGATGCGTTGTGTAGCTTGTGATTCGTCGTCTCACACCTGCTATCACGTAAGATGCCCTGAAAACCAAAAAGTGATTGCAGAGAAGCCTAACCATGAAAATTAGCGTCATTTCCTGGAATATGCATGGCGATGCTCTTAATAAGCACCCTGTAATTGAAGAATTCTTGAGGAATCACGACGTGATGTGCTTGCAAGAACATTTCCTAATTGAGTGCAATAAGGAGCTCCTTGAGTTCCCTGATTCCCACGTGTTATATTTTTCGCCAGCCAAACGTCTTCTAAGCCACGGCAGACCCTCTGGCAGCATTGCTACCTTAGTTCGCGAAAAAATTCCCAGTGTCCTCTTGGAGACCTCAGCCAATCACATCGCTAGTCAAATTGCAAATCTGACAGTTATTAATACTTACCTTCCGACAGATTACAAGTCCGAAAAAATCTGAAAAATGCTTTGCTCTTCCGGCCAAACGTCTTGCAAAATGTGTTACCCGCAATGCTATGCCCGAAAAAGTCCTGATTGGTGATTTTAATTCTGACTTACTTGACTTGACCTCAACTCGATCAAATCTTATCCTGCAGCTTACCAGTGATCTAGAAGTTCTAATGAAAAATCATGACGCAACTTATCTTCATCATACGGGGGCCACTACCAACATCGATCACGTTTTAGCATTGGGAAATTTGTCTCAAAGCCAAGTGAAAGTCCTGTCTTCAACATACACTTCTGACCATTTTCCGATAACTGTCAAAGTAAAAAATTTCTGCTGCTGCCCCGACAGCCAAGATTCCAGTCTGGTTTGTCAAAGAAGAGTGGGAAAAGACAGACGCATCATCTTTCCAATCGGTCTGTGATACAATCCTTCGTAAGATCAAGATCCCTTTCATTCTTTTACAAAATTCTGCAGATATTTCCCGTGACGATGCTCGTGTGCTTATGGACATTTATTGTGCTCTTATTTGCCATGCCATTAAATGCGGCATAAAAGCTGCTGTGCCGACAGTGAAAATCAGGCGTGGAACGCGAATTCAAGGTTGGTCCCGGAACTCCGAACTGAAGTCTGCGTGTCAGAAATCTAAGTTTTTGGGTTCCAAGTCTGGCTTGATTGTGACAGACCACGAACAGGCTGGGTTAACTGTGTCCTGAAACACGCAAACCGTGCATTTGCCAGAGCTCTAAACAAGCACAGGTACGATTGCATAACCAATTTTTCTGAAAGCGTGAACCAAAATCCTAGTGCCCTGTGGAAACATGCCCTGCGACCCAAACGTTATGCTACGCCGGATTCTGTTCCTCCTGAAGATTTCTGGGAAGACCATTACCGCCGAGAGTTTGCACCTCCCCCCTCCAATCTTAGTGCAGAACATGCTGAAAAGCTTAACTACAGCTTACAGTGCCATGCAAATAGTGATTTTGTCGTGACACGAAGTATGGTTATCTCTGCTATAATGAAGTTGAAAAAGAAATTCAGTAAGGGTACTGATGGCATCTGCGGTGCTGCTCTTGATTTTAGTAGTGATCTTCTGATTGAACACATGAGCTTACTGTACCAAATGATATTCTAGTCTGGAATAGTGCCAAAATCTTTTTGCGAAGGTAAACTGATCCCCGTGTTAAAGCGAGGTAAACCTCCCCCACCTTTGCAGTTCGTATATACCCATTACTGTGTTGAATGTTTTTTGTAAGTTATTTGAGTTGCTAACATGCGAAGAAATTCGGTCAAAATGTTACGTTCCTTCGGGGCAGTTTGGCTTTCAGAAGGGACTAGGGTGTGGTCATGCCCTGTCAGCTCTATGTGCTATACTTTTGGATGCTGATGCAGCTAGTGAATCTCTAGTTCTTAGTAGCCACGGTGTGCACCGTGAATTTGATTCGCTCGACCACGAATATATTTTGTATTCGGCATATAAGAGGGGGGTCAACCTTCGGTGATAGGAGCGTATCGTGATTTACATGGTAATCTCGTGGTCCGTATTTATATTCCTGGTCTGAGTGATATTTATGTTGTTTTACCGGTTTATAAGGGAGTGAGACAGGGATCTATTGTTTCACCTGATTTTTTCAACACTGCAATAATAGAGCCACAATCGCAAATTGAATGTTCATGCATAGTTCGCGGTTTGAATCTAAGTCTAGTTTGTTATGCCGATGACGTGTTTATGCCTTGTCGGACCATTGCGCGCCTCGAGGAGAATTTTAAAATGTTAAATGATGAATACCGGAAAATTGGTCTTGGTTTCAATGCAGCTAAGTCTGAGATTGTTCTTTTTAAGTGGAATGATTCGACTGATGTATCTGTTAGACTTGGTGATATTACCGTAAAGCCAGTGACTTCTTTAACTTATTTGGGCCTCCCTGTCGGAACTTCCGTGCGAGCTACCCGCTCGCTCATAGTTAGCCACCTGCAAAAGCGAATTTCGGCGTCATATGACAACATTGTGGCAAACAAACTCCGTTTTAATCGCATGATTTTAGCTAGGTTGTATAACGCAACTGCGCTGCCACATATTCTATATATTATACCTTTCTGGAGAATGCTCCAGAAATCTGACATTAAGCAAATTCGGTCCTACTACTTTCGTTATGTGAAGTATCTGTTGAGATTACCTTTGTGGACGCGTAACTCATATATTAGCCTTCATTATAATGTTACAGAACCATGTCAGGCCGTTAGAAAACAGATTGACAATTTAAAGGCAAGGCTATCGCACGAGTGGTCGTCCCTCCTGCGGCAGTAGTGTCGATGTAGTGCTTTTAAGTACTTGTTCTGTATTGTTTTTTTTTTTTTTATTTTCTTTTTTTATTATTATGTTGTACTCCGTCTTTTTGCTTTTGTAGTGACGGGTTAAAAAATGAATAAATAAATAAATAAATAATTTCTTTTCTTCCGTAGCATTATTATCATATACTAAATGTTCCTTTCTTTTCAGAATTTCCCTGCCCTCGCTCCTGCCAAACAAGCGAGCCAGAGTGGGCGAGGGCAAACGGTTGCAGCGGCTAGAACTTGCACCTCCCCAATATCCCGGAGGAGAAATGCTGTCCCATATATGCTCTGCACGCAAGACGGTGAAGTCACTGGGCCTTCAAGACCTGAGGCTTATGACAGTAAAACTGCCGAGCTTTCTAAGCTGCCCATGCAAGTATCGATGCCTAAGCCATCCAGGGCCACGCTCTGCCAGCCCTTTGTTCCCCATTATGCTGATGGCTCATCAATGCAAGCTGTGGTGCCTGAGCCATCCAGTCGTGTGATAAACCAACCCTTGCTCCCTGTCATGCGTTGCATGGCATTCAAGACCTGCGCAAGGTCCCACCTATCTAGCTGTGCAGCCTGCACAAGAGCCTAGTGTAGCCCTGTTGGCACAATTTGAAGACGTGAGTAAATTTTTTTAAATCTAATAAAGCTATTTTTCAGCTGTTAGAGAGCCTTTTTGTTTTTTTTCACTTTTTCCTACTTCATATATCCTGGCTAGTAAAAATATTTTAATGCCTCTTTAAGCCCTTGAAAGAGTTTTTATTCTTTTTTTATATGTCTCAGGACCACGTTATAGAAACATCTAACTATTTTTTTTTTCAACTTTTTAAGCCTTTCTTTTCCTACCTTATATTTCCTAGTAGTAAAAACATTTTCCATTCCTCTTTAAGCCTCGAAGGAGTTTTTATTCTTTTTTTCTATGTCTCAGGACTACGTTACAGAAACATCTAACTATTTTTTTCAACTTTTTAAGCCTTCCTTTTCCTACCTTATATTTCCTAGTGGTAAAAAACATTTTCCATAACTCTTTAAGCCCTTGAAGGAGTATTTATTCTTTTTTATCTTTAGTTTTCCCGTTGTTTTGTAGACTCGGAAATAAGACTGTTTTTCAACTTTATTTTAGCCTTTTCTTTTCACTATTTATCGCTAAAATATTAAAGTTTCAGATTATATCCCTACCCTGCCTAATTTTAAAAGACACTGTCTCTCAGAAGTTTGGTTATTCTTAGCCATTTTTAGGTGTTGTAAGGAAACTGTTATATGTATAGATTTTTGCTAGAATATTAAATTTTCCCCCTAGTTTTATAAGGGACTTAGAAATAAGGCTTCAGCTTTTAAGCAACTACTCGCAAGTTTTAGGAGGGACTCGGTTTTCCCCCTCCCCTGTTAGCTTATTTTTTTATTCTTTTTACCCTTTGATTAAACATTAAACACTGAAGTAGTGTTGTGGGCGTGAGAGGGGGGAGGGTAGACCCTGGGGACATTCATTTTCATACCTAATGTTTTCCCTCTTTCAGGCCGAAATTCAGCGACTCATGGCGCAATTCATTGGAGCAGGACCCACGCCCCCAGAGGAAGCTTTCGACGAGCTATCAGCTTGGGCCGAAGGATTTCTGGCCAAATTGCCAGAACCAAACCCCCTTCGGTAAGTTTTGCAAGATTATTTTTAAAGCGGTATAGAAACAGTTTTGGCAAATTTTTCAATGCTTCATAATACAAAAGGTGCTCTATGGAAGGGGAATTTCATTTATATCAGTAGTGAGGACACCTTAGCATTCCAATGAGTAGTGGGGGGCCTACAGTAAAACCCTAGGAAGGTTTTCATAACTTCCCAATGGTATCGTTAATTAGGTAGGTAGGTCCATCCCTTTTCATGTCCTTCTAATAATGATATTTTATAGTGTGTTGAACTGCTTGTATTTCTTTCTCTTTTAATGATTACGTTTGTTCTAATTTTTCTTTGTTCATTCCTCGTAATTTTATAGTTTTCTATTTTCCAATCTGTGTGTTTTGTGTGTCTTTTTATCTTTTTTTCTCTCTCTCCCTTTACTCCTCTTTTCTGAATTTTATAGTTTTTGTTATAGAGGGTTTCAATAAATTATTATTAGTAGTAGTAGTATTAAAAGTTTCGTGGACTAGTGTGGATGGTGTTGACGTGAATCAAAACATAGTTAGTATATGTGGGTTATCAAAGGGGTGCAATAGAAACATCCCTGTAACTCCTTAGATTAAGCTGAAACTTCCAGAGCTAACTATATTACTAGCATATTACTTTTCCTATTGCTTCTACTATCACTACCGCTACTATTGAATTAAATCAAAATAGTTTAGGTGCATCCAGGTTGTCAAAATAGACCAGGTTGTCAAGATTTCAAGCCAAGACTGTTCAAGACTCATATAGCTTTCAGTAAAGCGCCAATGACGCAGTAGGATTTAGGCTTCTGCAATGAGGCGATACCCAACTCATGTTTGTAGTTATTTTTATTCGATTCAAACTTGATTTGCATATTCAATTTAAGTTCACTCGTTTTAAGATTTATTTATTCATTTACATTAATATCTATTGTATGTTTGTTCGCATTGATTGTTTATTTAATTTCTGTTCGTTTTTAAGTTTCATTTATACTTTAATAGCAAAATATTTGTTTTTGTTTTAAGCCTGATTTTCGTATTCAATCTAAGCATTACTCGCTTTAAGATCTATTTATTCATTATGTTTTTTGCTATGATTGTTTATTTAATTTCTGTTCGTTTGGGTTTCATTTATTCTTTAGTAGTAAATTCTGGTCGTTTTGAGTTTGAATTTTGACAGTTATTTGTATCTGCCGAGCTTAAGTTTAAAATGGCCTTTACTTTTCTTTGAAAAACTTATTTTTCGGAAAGTTTTTTTAAATTAATTTTTGTTTGTTTTTGATTGCAAAAAGTGTCAAGTTTCTATGGCATAGGGGGGGGGGGGGGGTTGCTTACTGCCCGATTATTATTGACTTTAAAAAAAGGATCTAGAAGTTTTGATTTACATCAAATGAGGCTTTTTTTCAAAGTCTATACGATTACCTCTTTGATAAAAACTTATATATGAACAATAAAAAGCTTGCATAACTTGTGGACAGCGATTGACAACAATGAATAGATTGAAAAAATAGCTTCAATAAGGGTGTTTGGACCATTTCACTTGCTGACACAGAGAGATAACGACTGTTTGGAATTTATCTTATTAGGATTTTGTTTGCCAAAGAAATTTTGCATCTTTCGCAGAGTATGTATTTTAACCTTATAATTGGATAATTATAATAAATTTACTATGTGTTCTTCCCATACAAAACTTTACCTTATTAAAGTCTTTGGGGTAGGGACAGCGTAGTTGGCATAAAGAAGAAAACTTTAGAGTAGACAGTAGGAGAGTGGGAGGGTGGGTTGGATACTCATCCAATACGGGGCAGAACTTCACTTATCTCCTCCGTTCCCGATTTAGGAGATTAGACAGACTCATGGGGCTGTAGAATGTCGGACCGTTCGAGGGTGGAAGACGTTAAAATACCAACAATAATTTATATTTTGAGTTATTGCAGGATTGATTTCATAGATTGTGCAATGTGAGCCACAGAGCCCATGATTTGGGTGAGCCTAACTCATATATTCAATTTTGATTAATTGTTCAGTGTTATGTGCATTTATTATTCTATATATGTTAATTTGAAGCTATACTTCTATCGCATTTTTTTTTTTGAGATAAAAACTGAACCTTAGCGTAGACAGTGGTGGGGGAAGTCTTCCCCTCACATGCATAATTGAGTAGCCACAGAGAAAGTAATATAAAGGAAAATAACCTGTCTTTTGAAAGTTTTTTTTTTTTAAGAAACGAACAAAAGTTCTCTAATGGAACTTTAAGTGCTATCTTTGAAATTTTCATTGATTCTTTATTCCCGTTACGTTCAGATGTAAAATTTAGAATATTATCGAATGGGTTTTAGTCGTCCCTCCTAGAATAATTCACATTTGGAAAACCCACTCCCTGGGGAATCCCCCCAAGAACATTTTTTATCCTATTGATAATTCACCCGCGTTAAATTCCACCCACCAGAAATTTCCCAGCCGTGGAATATGCTCCCCAAACATATTCCCCTCAGATAATTTTGGATATTCATAAAAATGGAAGCTGAAATTTCTGCTCAACTTCTTAGGTCAGAAGCAATGCTGTAGCGTTACCTAAGTAAAGAACCATAAGGGTTCAATGAATTACTACTTATTTATTTTTCCAGGGGTCGCATAAACTTTGGAACGGGGCTCATTGAATTGCAAATTAAAAGTTATAGTGCCCTTACACCAGGTGCGGATCCAGGATTAATTAGGGGGGGGGGGGCAAAAGAGGTTGATCCAATAAACTTGCGTTAGGAGCAAGTTTAATTAACGCAATTTTGCGTTAATTAAGTAAATTACATTACTTTGGACTACGTTAGGGGGTGCCCCCCTCAAACCTCCCCTGGATTTGCCACTGACTTACACTTTATTTCTTTCCTTGTTAGGAGGAGAGCAGATGCCTAAAAGGTGTTTGTTAATACCAAAACATTCTAACTCTCATTGGGCCTTCAGGTATAAACAGAATTAGTGAAAAAGGAAGGGATGGGAGGGGGGGGTGCTATTTAATCCCTCTTCATTCTCGTAAATATTTCTGGTCTAGGCTGTTTTTATGAAAGGAAAATTGGGGGATTTTACCATGGGCAATTTTCCTTGGGAAATTTTCCGAAGGTTGGGGGAGACTTCTGGGGGAGGGGGAGTTTAAAGACCTGTGTTACTGCTAAATAAGCTAAAAATTTTCTCTATTTTCGCTTCATTTTCTTAAATTCTGATTTTTGATTCTTATTGATTTCTTTGGACTAATTTACGGCTTATTTGACTACGATTTGAATGTAAAAACAATACAGTGATTTTTGGTATTTATTCAAGAATTTCGTTTAAAATACGAAATAAAGAGCGTTTCAATTACAAATTGTTATCTTATATCCAGTTTGGATCCTATTTATTGGTTTTACTTATGTTTGAACTCTGCGAAATCAAGAAAAGTTAAGACACACGGTATAGGCTATATATGATTTTTTTTTGTTCTTTGATTCTTTTGTTAGGGAGGAGGGGCAGATGCCTACTAGGTGTGTATTAATACCAAAACATTCTCACTCTCATTGATATTCAGGTACATACATAATTAGTTCAAAGGAAGGGGCGGGGGTGGCTGTAAAGATCGACTCTACATCTACATCAATTAATTCTGGAAGTAAATTCTGTAATAAAACCATAACAGTTATCTTATTCTTTTCAAAATCATCGTATTCTTTTTTTAATCATTTTCAGTATTTTTTCCTTTTTAATTTTTTCGGTCAATTAGTATAAACGTAAAATCCGAATGCTCATGTTGGGCATTCCAGTCAGCACATGTAAAAAGAAGAAGAAGTCTAAATAACGGGTCTTAATTCAAATGTACAGTGGGTAACTAGGCTTAATAAAAAAAAATGACCGGTCTTAATTAGAAATTGGAACTCTTACTACTACCAATGCGGTATCAAGGATTTTGGTCAGTGGTGGGGGGGGTAATTTCTTTGTTAGGGGGGAGAGGTAGAATGGAAAATTAAAGAAAACATCGAAAGTGTATTTTTTTCTTCCATGCATTTTCATTAAGTTTTTTACGAGCCTGACGAACACTTCGCTTGGGGGAATTTAAACCTTTCAATCCTTCCCATGAAGACAGCCTTGACTATTACTACTACTAACAACTTACCAGACCACCAAGTCACCTGACATTACCCCAGCTACGCACACTCATCAAGAAATAAACTTGTAATTATTTAATTTGCATAGGACAATTTTGGAGTAAAAATCAAGCCTATGGGCCAAAGATTTTCCAAAGAATTTCATTTAAAAAATCTACTAATGAGATATATTACAAGCAAAATTTTAAAACAAATTTTAAATCTCAAGCCAATTTTTTGTTAATGATGATATATTATCCTATGTAAACTCAATTGACTTGTAGTTCTAATAGAGCAGTATATACAGTTTATACATGCTTTTGTTTCTAAAATAAATTTTTGGTAATCATCAGTTTTTTTTTTGATCAAATCTATGTACATACACTCAATAACACTATCAAACAGACAGCAGACTTTTCAATAATGGAATTTTTTTCTATAATAAGATGACAATCTTAGTACTTTAAAGCATACAACATACAATATTGCTATTTATTTAACTGCATAGAAACAATTTTGGAGTAAATCAAGCCTATGGCCCAAATATTTTTCAAAGAATTCCATTTAAAAAACTCTACTAATAAGATGTATACAAGCAAAATTTTAAAATAAATTATAAATTTCAAGCCAAATTTGATAATTATACAAATACCTTTATTTTTAGGAGACTCTCTTTGCTAGAAATGAACCCGAAAATCCTATTTTTTACCATCTAGAAATAATAAAACAGCTATATTTTAGAGCTTAAATTCTATAAATCCCGCCCTGTGTCATTTCAGGAACTCAAAACTTGATAAAAAGTTTATTGGAATCATAGTTTTGCCCTAAGAAGTATCTCCCTTTTCGCCTTTAAATAAGTCACAATTTTCAGGAAAGCGTAGAAAATAGCCTTAGAAATAATAGGCAATCGTTTTTTTATACGCAGGAAGTTTAAAAATGGAAAATAAACAGACACTAAAGGGTAATTAAAAATGCTAGACAATAATTTGTCTGCAGCGTAGGCATGCATATGAGCTTTTATACCATTTATATGCAAATAATCAGTTTTAAAAACAAGATTTTTTGTCTAGAAAATAAATATTTTTGTTGTCCCATCCTTATACACAAAATTTTTCAAGGACAAAAATATCTATATTAGGCAATAATTTTCCAGAGAAAATTCAGCTTAGAATTATGCCAAAGCCGTCAAACCTTAGAATATACCCGTCATTGTTTACCAGACCCCCTTTGAGAGGGTTCTGCCTAAATTCACAACAGATTCCGATTTTAGGCAAAGCGCGCGCGATAGATTTGACACATTCGATGGATTCTATGCTAAGGTTTTTAAAGGCATAAGTATGGAGATTCCAGAAAAACGAAAAGTTTATTAGCGAAAAGAATAATCTTTTTTCGAAAGAATTAAATGCTAGTGAATGGTGGGGGGAGGAATGAGGGGTTACACAGTAGAAAAAATAAGGGTTATATTTTGAAACAAAGCAATGTATAAAGATTTTTTTTTTTTTGGGGGGGGGTGGGTGTAGATAGAGTGAGAAAAGGGACTTTATTTTTCATAAGTATTATCCATTGTTTAAGATGCTTTTGCACTTGTCAACTTTTTGAAAGAGACTGATAGAGAAATGTCTTTACCCCTCTATATTTAGCATATTTTGGCGAGGTATGTTTTGCTTAGAAAAGCATTGCAGGGGTGTTTCAGCCACCTGGGAAATCACCGTTAAACATTCTCCTTGAACCTATAGAAGAAAGGAGTAGTTCCTAGGGATGTCCTAGAAAGCAGTGAGGGTAACTACTGATGATTACCAAAAAAATTCATTTAGATTCAAAAGCGTGTATAAACTCCATATACTGTTTTATAAGAACTACAACTTAATTGTGTTTACATGGGATTATGTATCATTAACAAATTTTGGCTTGAAATTTATAAATTTATTTTAAAATTTCTTTTGTAATACATCTTATTAGTAGATTTTTTAAATGAATTCTTTGAAAAATATTTGGGCCATAGGCTTGATTTTACTCCAAAATTGTTCTATGCAGTTAAATAATAGCAATATTGTATGTTGTATGCTTTTCCAAAGTACTAAGATGTCATCTTATTATAGAAAAAATTCCATTATTGAAAGTCTGCTGTCTGTTTGCATAGTGTTATTGAGTGTATGTACATAGACATTGAGAAAAAAAAACTGATGATTACCAAAAAATTTATTTAGAAACAAAGCATGTATAAACTGTATATACTGCTCTATTAGAACTACAAGTCAATTGAGTTTACATAGGATAATATATCATTAACAAAAAATTGGCTTGAGATTTAAAAATTGTTTAAAATTTTGCTTGTAATACATCTCATTAGTAGATTTTTTAAATGAAATTCTTTGGAAAATCTTTGGCCCATAGGCTTGATTTTACTCCAAAATTGTCCTATGCAATTAAATAATTACAAGTTATTTCTTGATGAGTGTGCGTAGCTGGGGTAATGTTAGGTGACTTGGTGGTCTGGTAAGCTGTTAGTAGTAGTAATAGTCAAGGCTGTCTTCATGGGAAGGATTTAAAGGTTTAAAATCCCCCAAGCGAAGTGTTCGTCAGGCTCGTAAAAAACTTAATGAAAATGCATAAAAATACACTTTCGATGTTTTTCTTTATTTTCCATTTTCTACTCATCCCCCAACCCATAACAAAGAAATTATTACCCCCCCCCCCCTCCACTGAACTAAAATCCTTGATACCGCATTGTGTAGTAGTAAGAGTTCCAATTTCTAATTAAGACCGGGTTCATTTTTTTTTTTATTAAGCCTAGTTACCCACTGTACATTTTGAATTAAGACCCGATATTAGACTTCTTCTTTTTACATGTGCTGACTGGAATGCCCAACATGGGCATTCGGATTTTACGTTTATACTATTGACCGAAAAATTAAAAATGAAAAAATACTGAAAATGATTAAAAAAAAGAATACGATGATGTGTTGAAAAGAAATAAATGTTATGTTTTTATTACAGAATTTACATCCATAATTAATTGATGTAGATGTAGAGTCGATCTTTACAGCCACCCGCCCCTTCCTTTGAACTAATTATGTATATACCTGAATATCAATGAGAGTGAGAATGTTTTTGGTATATTAACACACACCTAGTAGGCATCTGCCCTCCTCCCTAACAAAAGAATCAAAAGAACAAAAAAATCATATATAGCCTATACCGTGTGTCTTAACATTTCTTGATTTCGCAGAGTTCAAAAATAGTAAAAACCCAATAAATCGAATCGAAACTGGATATAAGATAGCAATTTGTAATTGAAACGCTCTTTATTTCGTATTTTAAACGAAATTCTTGAATAAATACCAAAAATCACTGTATTGTTTTTACATTCAAATCGTAGTCAAATACGCCGTAAATTAGTCCCAAAGAAATCAATAAGAATCAAAAATCAGGAATTTTAAGAAAATGAAGCGAAAATAGTGAAAATTTTTAGTTTATTTAGCAGTAAACACAGGTCTTTAAGCTCCCCTCCCCCAGAAGGCTCCCCCAACCGTCGGAAAATTTCCCAAGGAAAATCGCCCAAGGCAAAAATCCCCCCAATTTTCCTTTCATAAAAACAGCCTAGACCAGAAATACTCACGAGAATGAAGAGGGATTAAATAGCCCCCCCCACCCCTTCATTTTCACTAATTCTGTTTATACCTGAAGGCCCAATGAGAGTTAGAATGTTTTGGTATTAACACACACCTTTTAGGCATCTACTCTCCTCCCTCACAAGGAAAGAAATAGAGAGTGTAAGGCAGTGGCGGATCCAGGGGAGGGATGAGGTGGCACCCCTAACGTAGTCCAAAGTAATAATAATTACTTAATTAACGCAAAATTGCGTTAATTAAACTTGCTTTACCTAACGCAAGTTTTATTGGTATCAGCCTATTTTGCCCTCCCCTAAAAAATCCTGGATCCGCACCTGGTGTAAGGGCACTATAACTTTTAATTTCCAATTCAATGAGCCCCGTTCCAAAGTTTATGCGACCACCTCTTCCGCATAAAATGCCCCTGGAAAAATAAATAAGTGTTAATTCATTGAACCCTTATGGCTCTTTACTTAGGTAACGCTCATAGCATTGCTTCTGACCTAAGAAGTTGAGCAGAAATTTCAGCTTCCATTTTTATGAATATCCAAAATTATCTGAGGGCAATGTGCTTGGGGGAGCATATTCTCCACGGCTGGGAAATTTCTGGTGGGTGGAATTTAACGCGGGGGGAATATAAGCAGGATAAAAAATGTTCTTAGGGGGGGATTCCCCAGGGAGTGGGTTTTTCCAAATATGAATTATTCTAGGAGGGGACGACTAAACCCATTCGATAATATTCTAATTTTACATCTGAATGTAACGGGAATAAAGAATCAATGAAAATTTCAAAGATAGCACTTCGAGTTCCATAGACGATTTTGTTCGTGTCTTTTGAAAAAAAATCCTTTTCAAAAGACAGGTTATTTTCCTTTAGATTACTTTTCTCTGTGGCTGCTCAATTATGCATGTGAGGGGGAAGACTTCCCCCCACCACCGTCTACGCTAAGGTTTCAGTTTTTATCTCAAAGCTTAAAAAATGAACACAATGCGATAAAAGTATAGCTCAAATTAACATATATAGAATAATATATGCACATAACACGGAACAATTAATCAAAAATTGCATATTATGAGTTGAGGCTCACCCAAATCATGGGCCAGGGGGCTCACCATTGCACAATCCATGAAATTAATCCTGCAATACTCCAAAATATAAATTTATTGTTGAGTATTTTAACGTCTTCCACAACTCGAACGGTCCAACATTCTACAGCCCAATGAGTCTGTCTACTAAGTCTCCTAAATCGGGAACAGAGGAGATAAGTGAAGTTCCGCCCCGTATTGGATGAGTCTCCAACCCACCCTCCCCCTCTCCTACTGTCTACGCTAAAGTTTTCTTCTTTATGCCAACTACGCTATTCCTACCCCAAAGACTTTAATAAGGTAAAGTTTGTTTATGGGAAGAACACATAGTAAATCTATTATAACTATCCAATTATAAGGTTAAATACATACTCTGCGAAAGATACAACTTTCTTGGAAAACAAAATCCTATTAAGATAAATTCCAAACAGTCGTTATCTCTCTGTGTCAGCAAGTGAAATGGTCCAAACACCCTTGTTGAAGCTATTTTTTCAATTCATTCATTGTGTCAATCGCTGTCCACAAGTTATGCAAGCTTTCTATTGTTCCATGTATAAGGTTTTTTATCAAAGAAGTAATCGTATAGACTTCGAAAAAAAAGCCTCATTCGATGTAAATCAATACGTTCTAGATTCTTTTTTTTAAGTCAAGAATAATCGGACAGTAAGCAACCCCCCCTATGCCATAAGAACTTGACACTTTTTGCAATCAAAACCAAACAAAATTAATTTAAAAAAACTTTCCGAAAAATAAGTTTTTCAATGAAAAGTAAAGGCCATTTTAAACGTAAGCTCGGCAGATACAAATAACTGTCAAAATTCAAAACTCAAACGACAAGAAATTACTACTAAAGAATAATGAAACCCAAAACGAACAGAAACTAAATAAACAATCATAGCAAAAAACATAATGAATAAATAGGTCTTAAAGCGAGTAATGCTTAGATTGAATATGAAAATCAGGCTTAAAACGAAAAACAAATATTTTGCTATTGAAGTATAAATGAAACTTAAAACGATCAGAAATTAATAAACTATCAATGCGAACAAACATACAATAGATATTAATGTAAATGAATAAATAAATCTTAAAACGAGTGTGAACTTAAATTGAATATGCAAATTAAGTTTGAATCGAATAAAAGTAACTACAAACAAGAGTTTGGGTATCGCCTCACTGCAGAAGCCTAAAACCTACTGCGTCATTGGCGCTTTACTGAAAACTATATGAGTCTTGAACAGTCTTGGAAAGTACAAACAAAATCAAATTGAATATTAGATTTATAATGATGTTAATTGTTGAAAGATCCATCAGTTTCAAGATTTTTTTTTCACTGTAATTTTTTATTTCATTTTCAATGCTGTAAGAACTGGAAAAGAATGAATTTGTAATATACGAGTAATTCGTTTTCAGTGAAGCGCTAATGACGCAGAAGGCTTTAGATTTTCACAGTTAATGAAGGGGGGCAGTATCAAATTTTGTTAGTAGTGAAACTATATTTGAATTGAACAATCTTGGAAAGAACTAATAAATTAAACTGAATATTTGATATATAATGATATTAATTGGTGAAAGATCATCATTCAAAATTTAATTTTACTGCAATTTTTGTGATGATTTTCAATGTTGTTATAAATACAAAAGAAAGTGTTTTGTATATAATTCGTTTTCAGTAAAACGCCAATGACGCAGTAGATTTAAGACTAGGTTTACAGTGAGAGAAAGAGGCAAAACCCAAACTCTTGTTTGATGTGTTTTTTTTTTTGTTCGTTTCAAGCTTGATATGCATATTCAATTTAAGTTTCACATGATATTAAGTTTCACATGTTCATAATGATATTAATTGCTGAAAGCGTATCATTTCAAAATTTTACTGTAATTTTAATATTTATTTTCAATATTAAGTACAAAGAGAAATATTTGTAATATAATTCGCTTTTCAGTAAAGCGCCAATGCCGCAGTAGGTTTCAGGCTTCTGCAGTTAGGTGATACTAGTGTTATATTGATATCTCCGTGAGGGGCCCTATCCTTTTTACATATATTTAATAATCTCCGAGCGGGGCCCTCTACTTTTTGCATATATTAATATCTTCGAGCGAACAGTGTGCCTCTTAATTGTGTTAATCTAAGAAGCAGGACAGTACTCCCTTATTGTGTCAATTTAAGAAACAGACAGTACTCCCACCACACAAGTGGGCTATCATTCCTGGCACACATGTTTTTTGTATGACTGGTGTATTATCTAATGTTTTTTTGTATGGATGTTTTTATGTTTTATGGATGTAAGGATTTTTGTTGTTCATTATATTTGTCTTTTATTTGATGTTTTATCTATACAAGCAGGCTATCCTTCCAAGCAGAAACATAGTCAATCCGTACAAACGGGCTATCATTCCTTGTTTTATTTGATGTTCTTTTTGTGTGGATGTTTTATGTTTATGGATGTAAGGATTTTTATTGTTCACGATACAAGCGGGCTATCATTCCATATTTTATTTAATGTTTTTTTTTGTATGGATGTTTTATGTTTATGGATGTAAGGATTTTTATTGTTCATGATACAAGAGTTCTATCATTCCATGTTTTATTTAATGTTGTTTTTTTGTATGGATGTTTTGTGTTTATGGATGTAAGGATTTCTATTGTTCACCATACAAGCGGGCTATCATTCCCATGTTTTATTTAATGTTGTTTTTTTGTATGGATGTTTTATGTTTATGGATGTAAGGATTTTTTTATTGTTCATCATACAAGTGGGCTATCATTCCATGTTTTATTTAATAGTATTTTTTTTGTATGGATGTTTTATGTTTATGGATGCAAAGATTTTTATTGTTCACCATACAAGCGGGCTATCATTCCGTGTTTTATTTAATGGTGTTTTTTTTTTGTATGGATGTTTTATGTTTATGGATGAAAGGATTTTTATTGTTCACCATACAGGTGGGCTATTCACTCCATGTTTTATTTAATGGTGTTTTTTTTTGCATGAATGTCTTATGTATATGGATGCAAGGACTTTTATTGTTCATTATAGAAGCGGGCTTTCATTCCATGTTTTATTTAATGTTGTTTTTATGTATGGATGTTTATGGATGTAAGAATTTTTATTGTTCACCATACAAGCAGGCTATCATTCCATGTTTTATTTAACGTTTTTTTTGTATATATGTTTTATGTTTATGGATGTAAGGATTTTTATTGTTCACCATACAAGCGGGTTATCATTCAAGCAGACACAGGTCAATTGATGTTAAGTGGCAGAGTATCGTAACAAGTTATTTGGACATTCGATTTAACAATTCGATTTTTGATAGGTGTTAACATTGACCTGTTTCGGGGCATTATTTAAGGCATCATCCTGAGAAAATGCATACCACGATGATTTGGGATGCATACTGGACACACATTTCTTCTAAAGCTTGAGCCCCAAGTCCTCCTCTCCCTATCCCTAGACCCCTCCCTCTCTCAATGATTTCACATAGAGAGAATGCCAACATATAAATAATAATTGATGAAGAGGGGCATCTTTTTTTCTAGTGCTTGTGGCAACAGGTTACCCAGCGTTAAACCCTATCTTCAGCTTTCGGGTATTAGCATTCAACGGAAGGTCAAAAGAAGAGAGGCGGACTCTTCTACTAATATCATAAACCATATCTTGGCAATGGGGCGGAACTGTTACCTGTGTAAAAATAATGTGATAATAGACAGCGAAATTGCCGGAAAAATAAAAAGGGCATTGCTAGAAAATAACACTAAGGAATATAAAGATGAATCGATGAAAAACAAAGTGTCAGAAGCGTTACCACCATTGATCAAACAGTCAATGAACGCCAAATAATAGCAAAGATGAAATGCATATTGAACATGTGGATGACCCCCCAGTGAAAATGTGTTCACAAAATAGTGTTTACTGTATGCATTGAATGCTGACAAGGAGAAGTACTGGAACCTATGAAACAAGTACAAGTGGTAGCACCAGTGGAAATGTATGAGTGCGTTTTCATGACAGTGAGAGTTTAGATTTCTTTGAAGTACCCAAGAATTTCCATTATACACATTCTGGATATGCGAAAGTATCATTATCAGAGATGATTACACTCAAAGATAATGCCAACATAAAATAATCGTCGATGGTAGAGGACAACTCCATGCTATTGTTGCTGTAACACATTACCTACTTATACATCCTATCGTCAGCTTTCTGGTATTAGCATTCAACAGAATGTCAAAGAAGAAGCAGGCCTACTCTTCTACTAATACCATAAACCATATACTTGTCTACGTGTTGGAACTGGTACATAAGTAAAAATAATGTTGTAATAGTCATTGATTTTGCCGGAAAAAATAAAAAAGGCATTGGTAGAAAATATCACTAAGGAATAGAAAGATGAATCAATGAAAAACAAAGTGCCAGCAAACTTTACTACCCTCATTAATCAAAGAGTCAATGAACCAAATAATATCAAAGACGAAACGCATATTTAACCTGTCGGTGACAATCCAGTAAAAAATTGTGTATGCCTCAAAATGGATTAATGACTATTCTACTGACTACGAACTAAGAGAAGAGAGTAACTATAGTATCAAGAGAGAACAAGATGTATTATTTTATGGAACAGATTCAAATGTCCAAAATTGTTTAATGATATCAATAATGTATAATTATATAGTTTTGTACTAATATCCTACATGACATTATTCATTAAAAATATACTATGCATTACATTGTTATTTGTTCATTATTTTTTAGAGTATGCTTTTCTTTTTTCTTAGAAATATCAAACATTTAGAATGTCTATTAAAACATGGAGATGAAGAAAAGGAATTTGCATACATCGTATGTTGGATAGATAGGTTATCATGGATAAAATCTAAGTATCAGAATGAATAAATTCTTTATCAACACCTTTTGTCGGATAGGTCAGGATAAAACCGATAAAATCTAAGTATCAGAGCGAATAGATTCTTTATCATATCCTTCACCGATATGTTGGTTAACATTATCAAAACCTAAGTGTCAGAGTGATGAAATTCTGTATCAGCATCTGTTGTTAGATACGTGGGATAACATTGACAAAATCTAAGTATCAGAGTGAGTAAACATTTTCGATCATAATCATTGTAAGATACATCGGATAAAAGTGACTAAATCTAAGTATCAGATTGAATAAATTCTATATCAACATCCTTTGTCGGATATCAATCATCAATCAATCAATCAATCATTTTATTAATACTAAACTCTATTACAAAACGTAAAAAAAAATATTTGGCCCAAGAAGCTTGGCTGTTGTGGGCCTTACAACATAATAAAGCACTAAAACAACCACAATATTACTCTAAATTGAACAATATATATGAAATAAAGATTAAAGAGAATAAACACTACCATATAGTAAAATATATATATATATATATATATATATATATATATATATATATATATATATATATTATATATATATATATAATATATATTATATATATATATATATATCTTATATATATATATATATATATATATATATATATATATATATATATATATATATATATATATATATATATATATATAAGGTGGAAAAACACAAAAAGGAGAAACACTAGGAAAAGAGAAAACAGGAAAACAAACGAAGGAGAGAGAAATTACTAAACTGGAAAAGACACGACGAATAACTGCCTTTGCAGACAGTAATAAACGGGACATCTGGTGGGATTGAATTCCATAACTGAATTGATTTATAAACAGCAGACCTCTGGGCTGCTGTAGATGAACGTTTGGGCAAATAAGTCTACGAGAAGAGCTACGTAAAAATTAGAGTACCTACCTGAGCCTGTCCTGTCTGTGAAAAAAATTTCTGCAGAGGCGGTGGAAGTGTACCTAGAAAAGCAGAATGCGCTAAATAAAGATTACTTTTACCCACAATACGAATCCAGTGGAGCTATTCGAGTATCATTATAAAGATCAGAGGAAGGATAAAGCCGAGGGAGAAGAAAAGTAGCTTTCACTGCCATATTTTGGGCTCTTTGAAGTGAGCAGAGAAGAGATTTATTAGTATTACCCCAGACAGAGCAGCAATAAGAAAGGTAAGGAAAAATAAAAGCATAATAAAGAGAAAGCATAACATCTGGGGGAGAGAAATGAGTTAAACCGGTGCAACATTGAAGACTGGCGGAAGATGAGGGAACGGGTGTAAGTTATATGAGGCTTAAAAGAGAAAACAGTCAAGATACACACCAAGAAATTTCACCATAGCAGCTTGCGGTATATCATCATTCCCATAAGTTAGGATGATTGGCTCCCTTACGTCTCTCATACGATAAGGGGTCCTGAAGTGTACAATGGCACTTTTTTGGCTGTTGAGAGTCATACCATTTGACACCAGCACAATCTTTTTACTTTTATCAAGAAGACCTTGAGCTAGGGAAGTGGCAGATGGCAAGTCCACTGCAGCAATGAAAATATTTACTGTCATCAGCAAAAAGAATAGGTGCACAAGGGGATGAAGACCATCAACGAGATCATTAATTTAAATTAAAAACAAAAGTGGTCCAAGCACAGAGCCCTGTGGGACACCTTCAATATAGGGCAAAGTAGTGGAAGAATTTACCATTACCTGAAACATACTGAGACGTTCCCGACAGATAAGACCTTAACCATTCTAGTGGGGGACTCCATGTACTGCAAATGAAGATAGTTTAGACAAAAGAACAGAGTGGTCAACCATATCAAAGGCCTTTGAAAAGTCAAGAAATAGACCCCAAACACACAAGCCCTTGTCCAGATTAACACGCACAAACTCTGTTTTATCTGAAAGTGCATACGAGGTTAGAGAAAGTGGGGACGAAAACCATACTGATGGTTAGTTTATGAGAGAATTTCCTGCAGTCGTATTAGTACTAAAAACAAATGAAGAGAGTCTACAATAAACTACTCTTTCAACAACTTTAGAGATGACAGGAAGAAGAGAAATGGGTCTATAATTTGAAAATTAGAGATGAATCACCTTTTTTATGTAAAGGTAAAACATTAGCAACTTTAAATAAATGAGGAAAAACACCAGAAGAAAGAGAGAGGTTAGTTATGTGTGAGATGGGGTTAGAAACAAACTGACCAATTTTTTTAAGAACATTATTACTCAAAACCAAAACCATCAACTGAATGGCTACTTGGAAGCTGGGAAATAATACTATAAAATTTCAATATCACAGCATGGGAAAGGAAAAATGACTTTTCTGCTATGGGAAAACTACTTACTCTACTCTTGGGTTGAATGGGAACAGAAGGAAGAGTGGTAAAAAATACGAATTGAAGGCGTTTTGCTGAAGAATTTTTATCCACAATAGATCCATCAGCATTCCTGTAATGACATGGGGGGGACTGTTTGAGTTTCTTGCGAGAAATAGCTTCATTAACTACATTCCAAACCTTTCGCAAGTTCCCCTTACACTAATCAATTCGACGTGAAAAATAGAGCTTTTTGACTGCACGTACTGAAGTCGTAAGTACATTTTTTATAAATGTTTATACTTCAAAAGATCATCCTGTGTTCTGTATTTTACTTTTACATGCAACCTTGAATAGAGACGCCTTCATATGTTGTAGCATTGATCAGACCTATGGACATCCATGGGCATTTGGGTATAGAATTCCTTGGTCTCTTCCTAAGAGGAAAATGTAGCCATATCCATCAGAGCTCCCATACGACACACAATAAAACTTGTTGCACAATCAACATCATTAGCTTCAAGAACACTAGACCAATCATTACTATGAAGACTAATAATTAAATTAGAAATTTCTTTATCGGTAAAAGTTCTAAAAGAAGATTCACACTTGCTCATTCATCACAGCAATCTTAGTTTTAGGCACAAAAAGTGATAGATAAATAGGGAAGTGATCAGACAGATCAGTGAAAACAAGACCAGAAGTAAACTTCAATTTCCTGGCAGAGAATGAAGTTTCTTCCCCCCCTAAATTTTTGATACTTTTTTTCGCAATTGAGACACAGAGCCCCCCCGCTCCCCCCAACGTTTTTAGCGTAAAGAGCGAGGCGTGGAGGAGGGGATAGCCCCTTTTATATTCGGAATAAATTCTGTTCATTTTAAGTTTTAAGTTGCTCTTTACCTTCAGTTAATTTAATTTAATGCAACAGGCCGATCAGGTTTGACAATCTTCTTACTGCCACAACAAATTGCCATAGCAAAAACTGGTAAATACAGTAAGAGGTACAAAAACGGTGGGCGCTACTTGGCCTCCCATTCTGTACATAGATTCAGACGTACAAACCAACAAAGACAAACTCTTCAGACACACAAACAGAGAAAGACAGGCACTTTAGACATACAAACCAACAAAAACCCCCCGACACTTCAGATATACAAACCAACAAAGACAAACACTTCAGACATACAAACAGAGAAAGACAGGCACTTTAGACATACAAACCAACAAAGACAGACACTTCAGACATACAAACCAACAAAGAAAAACAATTCAGACATACAAACAGAGAAAGACGGCACCTTAGACACACAACCAACAAAGACAGACACTTCAGACATACAAACCAACAAAGACAAACACTTCTGGACATACAAACAGAGAAAAACGGCACTTTAGACATACAAAGCATCAGAGACAGACACTTCAGACATACAAACCAACAAATACAAATACACTCAAGATATAAAAACAGAGAAAGACAGGCACTTTAGAGATACAAACCAACAAAGACAGACACTTCAGACATACAACCAACATTGACAAACACTTCAGACATACAAACAGAGAAAGACAGGCAATTTAGTCATACAAACCAACAAAGACAGACCCTTCAGACATACAAACCAACAAAGATAAACACTTCAGACATACAAACAGAGAAAGACAGGCACTTTAGACATACAAACCAACAAAGACGGACACTTCAGACATACAAACCAACAAAAAACAAACACTTCAGACATACAAACAGAGAAAGACAGGCACTTTAGACATACAAACCAACAAAGACAGACACTTCAGACAATACAAACGAACAAAGACAAGCACTTCAGACATACAAACAGAGAAAGATAAGCACTTTTTTGACATACAAACCAAAAAGACGAAACTTCAGACATACAAATCACAAAGACAAAGACTTCAGACATACAAACAGAGAAGGACAGGCACTTTTAGACATACAAACCACAAAGACAGACACTTTAAACATACAAACCAACAAAGACAAACATTTCAGACATACAAACAGAGAAAGACAGGCACTTTAGAACATACAAACAACAAAGACAGAAACTTCACACATACAAACCAGCAAAGACAAACAGTTCAGACACACAAATAGAGAAAAGACAGGCACTTTAGACATACAAACCAGAAAGACAGACACTTCAGACATTCAAACCAACAAAGACAACGACTTGAGACATACAAACAGAGAAAGACAGGCACTTTAGACATACAAACCAACAAAGACAGGCACTTCAGACTTATAAACCAACAAAGACAAACACTTCAGACACACAAACAGAGAAAGACAGGCACTTTAGACATACAAACCAACAAAGACAGAAACTTCAGACATACAAACCAACAAAGACAAACACTTCAGACACACAAACAGAGAAAGAAAGACCGGCATTAAGACATACAAACCAACAAAGACAGACACTTCAGACATACAAACTGCAAAAAGTAGGGTTAATTTAGTTGACTTAGAGTGACACACCCCTCTAATTAACCTAATTAGCCAACTTTTTGCAGTTTGTATCCTTGAATCTATGTGTTTTTATGTGACTCTCACTCTTTTTGATTGTGTGTCTAGGCGGGTGTTTGCATATCCCACTGTCTGTCTTTGTTGGTTTGTATGTCTAAAGTGCCTGTCTTTCTCTGTATGTATGTCTGGAGTGTTTGTCTTTGTTTGTTTGGTATGTCTAAAGTGTCTGTCTTTGTTTGATTTGTATGTCTAAAGTGCCTGTCTTTCTCTGTTTGTATGTCTGAAGCGTTTGTCTTTGTTGGTTTGTATGTCTGAAGTGTCTGTCTTTTTGGGTTTGTATGTCTAAAGTGCCTGTCTTCTCTCTGTTTGTATGTCTGAAGTGTTGTTTTGTCTTTGTTGGTTGGTATGTCTGAAGAGTTTTGTCTTTGTTGGTTTGTATGTCTGAAGTGTCTGTCTTTGTTGGTTTTATGTCTAAAGTGACTGTATTTCTCTGTTTGTATGTCTGAAGTGTTTGTCTTTGTTGGTTTTTATGTCTGAAGTGTCTGTCTTTGTTTTGTTTGTATGTGTAAAGTGCCTGTCTTTCTCTGTTTGTATGTCTGAAGTGTTTGTCTTTGTTGGTTTGTGTGTCTGAAGGTGCCTGTCTTTGTTGGTTTGTATGTCTAAAGTGCCTGTCTTTCTCTGTTTGTATATCTGACGTATCTGTCTTTGTTAGTTTGTATGTCTAAAGTGCCTGTCTTTCTCTGTTTGTATGTCTGAAGAGTTTGTCTTTGTTGGTTTGTATGTCTGAAGTGTCTGTTTTTGTTGGTTTGTATGTTTAAAGTGCCAGTCTTTTCTCTGTTTGTATTTCTGAAGTGTTTGTTTTTGTTGGTTTTGTATGTCTGAACTGACTGTCCTTTGTTGGTTTGTATGGCTAAAGTGCCTGTGTTTCTCTGTTTGTATGTCTGAAGTGTTTGTTGGTTTGTATGTCTGAACTGACTGTCTTTGTTGGTTTGTATGTTTAAAAGTGCCAGTCTCTCTCTGTTTCTATGTCTGAAGTGTTTGTCTTTGTTGATTTGTATGTCTGAAGTGTCTGTCTTTGTTGGTTTGTATGTCTAAAGTGCCTGTCTTTCTCTTTTGTATGTCTGAAGTGTTTGTCTTTGTTGGTTTGTATATTCTGAACTGACTCGAACTACTTTTAGTAAGTAAGTAAGTAAGTAAGTTTATTTATAACCCGCAGTATAAAATAAATGCGGAGTAAAAAAGAAAAAACCAAAGTGCCTAAATTGTCTAAAGTGCCTTTCTTTCTCTGTTTGTATGTCTGAAGTGTTTGTCTTTGTTGGTTTGTATGTCTGAAGAGTTTGTCTTTGCTGGTTTGTATGTATGAAGTGTCTGTCTTTGTTGGTTTTGTCTAAAGTGCCTGTCTTTCTCTGTTTGTATGTCTGAAGTGTTTGTCTTTGTTGGTTTGTATGTCTGAACTGTCTGTCTTTGTTGGTTTGTATGGCTAAAGTGCCTGTGTTTCTCTGTTTGTATGTCTGAAGTGTTTGTCTTGTTGATTTGTTTTTCTGTCTGAAGTGTCTGTCTTTGTTGGTTTGTATGTCTAAAGTGCCTGTCTTTCTCTGTTTGTATGTCTGAAGTGTTTGTCTTTGTTCGTTTGTATGTCTGAAGTGTCTGTCTTTGTTGGTTTGTATGGCTAAAGTGCCTGTGTTTCTCTCTGTTTGTATGTCTGAAGTGTTTGTCTTTGTTGATTTGTATGTCTGAAGTGTCTGTCTTTGTTGGTTTGTATGTCTAAAGTGCCTGTCTTTCTCTGTTTGTATGTCTGAAGTGTTTGTCTTTGTTGGTTTGTATGTCTGAAGTGTCTGTCTTTGTTGGTTTGTATGTCTAAAGTGCCTGTCTTTCTCTGTTTGTATGTCTGAAGTGTTTGTCTTTGTTGGGTTTTTGTATGTCTGAAGAGTTTTTCTTTGTTGGTTTGAATGTCTGAAGTGTCTGTCTTTGTTGGTTTGTATGTCTAAAGTGCCTGTCTTTCTCTGTTTGTATGTCTGAAGTGTTTGTCTTTGTTGGTTTGTTTGTCTGAACTGTCTGTCTTTGTTGTTTTTTTTGGCTAAAGTGCCTTTGTTTCTCTGTTTTGTATGTCTGAAGTGTTTGTCTTTGTTGATTTGTATGTCTGAACTGTCTGTCTTTGTTGGTTTGTATTTCTAAAGTGCCTGTCTTTCTATGTGTGTATGTCTGAAGTGTTTTGTCTTTGTTGGTTTGTATGTCTGAAGTGTCTGTCTTTGTTGGTTTGTATGTCTAAAGTGCCTGTCTTTCTCTGTTTTTGTATGTCTGAAGTGTTTTTGTCTTTGTTGGTTTGTATGTCTGAACTGTCTGTCTTTGTTGGTTTGTATGGCTAAAGTGCCTGTGTTTCTCTGTTTGTATGTCTGAAGTGTTTGTCTTTGTTGATTTGTATGTCTGAAGTGTCTGTCTTTGTTGGTTTGTATGTCTAAAGTGCCTGTCTTTCTCTGTTTGTATGTCTGAAAGCGTTTGTCTTTGTTGGTTTGTATGTCTGAAGTGTCTGTCTTTGTTGGTTTGTATGTCCTAAAGTGCCTGTCTTTCTCTGTTTGTATGTCTGAAGTGTTTTTCTTTGTTGGTTTGTATGTCTAAAGTGCCTGTCTTTCTCTGTCTGTATGTCTGAAGTGTTTGTCTTTGTTGGTTTGTATGTCTGAAGTGTCCTGTCTTTGTTGGTTTCTCCCCAAAGACCTAATTTCCTGGACTCGAAACTACGTTTAGTAAGTAAGTAAGTTAGTAAGTTTATTTATAACCCCCATATAAAATAAATGCGGAGTAAAAAAGAAAAACTAAAGTGCCTAAAGTGTCTAAAGTGCCTTTATTTCTCTGTTTGTATGTCTGAAGTGTTTATCTTTGTTGGTTTGTATGTCTGGAAAGTTTGTCTTTTGTTGGTTTGTATGTCTGGAGTGTCTGTCTTTGTTGGTTTGTATGTCTAAAAGTGCCTATCTTTCTCTGTTTGTATGTCTGAAGTGTTTTTGTCTTTGTTGGTTTGTATGTCTGAACTGTCTGTCTTTGTTGGTTTGTATGGCTAAAGTGCCTATGTTTCTCTGTTTGTATGTCTGAAGTGTTTGTCTTTGCTGATTTGTATGTCTGAAGTGTCTGTTTTTCGTTGGTTTGTATGTCTAAAGTGCCTGTCTTTCTCTGTTTTGTATGTCTGAAGTGTTTGTCTTTGTTGGTTTGTATGTCTGAAGTGTCTGTCTTTTGTTGGTTTGTATGTCTGAAGTGCCTGTCTTTTCTCTGTTTGTATGTCTGAAGTGTTTGTCTTTGTTGGTTTGTATGTCTGAAGTGTCTGTCTTTGTTGGTTTGTATGTCTAAAGTGCCTGTCTTTTCTCTGTTTGTATGTCTGAAGTGTTTGTCTTTGTTGGTTTGTATGTCTAAGAGTTTTTGTCTTGTTGGTTTGAATGTCTGAAGTGTCTGTCTTTGTTGGTTTGTATGTCTAAAGTGCCTGTCTTTCTCTGTTTGTATGTCTGAAGTTTTTGTCTTTGTTGGTTTGTATGTCTGAAACTGTCTGTCTTTGTTGTTTTTATGGCTAAAGTGCCTTTGTTTCTCTCTGTTTGTATGTCTGAAGTGTTTGTCTTTGTTGATTTGTATGTCTGAACTAGTCTGTCTTTGTTGGTTTTGTATTTCTAAAGGTGCCTGTCTTTCTCTGTGGTGTATGTCTGAAGTGTTTTTTCTTTGTTGGTTTGTATGTCTGAAGTGTCTATCTTTGTTGGTTTTGTATGTCTAAAGTGCCTGTCTTTCTCTGTTTGTATGTCTGAAGTGTTTGTCTTTGTTGGTTTTGTATGTCTGAAGTGTCTGTCTTTGTTGGTTTCTCCCCAAAGACCTAATTTCCAGGATTCGAAACTACGTTTAGTAAGTAAGTAAGTAAGTAGGTTTACTTATAACCCGCAATATAAAAATAAATGCGGAGTAAAAAAGAAAACACAAATAATATTATACACAAGGAAATAATAAGAAAAACACAACATAAATAACATAACAATATTTATAAATCTCTAATCTGGAAAAATAGGTGAGGAGGTCACTGGCACTATATTCCTTGGAGTATTGGTCCCCTCAGGTCCTTAGCGATGTTGTCAAGCAGCACTAGAGGGTCGATAAGACCAAAATGAGAAATAATCTGTGTGATTTCTGTACCACCTTGGTAAATCTAGCAGGAATTTGCAATATTTAAAATAGCCTCTCCTTAGCTGAAGACTGTCTTTTTGCGCATTAAGGCTGCAAACCGGAAAGAAAAACGAATTGTAGGAGAACAAAAACTATGGTAAAGTTTACATAAGCCTCGGCGGCTGTACCTCCCTCTATTACGATATTTTACCATATGAGAAGCGAATACACTGCTGAGCACTAGCAACCAGAGACGAGCATGTAGTCGAAAGTGTATAGAAAAAAGTAATCCCAAGCCATTTCAACTTTGAGACACACTTGAGTGGCACTGTACCCACATGTAAAGGAGGAGCTGGGTTTAGAAATATTAAAACACAGAAACTCGCATTTTGTAGCATTTACAGAAAGCCCAATCATACTCAAGCATTAATCAGAACATTTAGATTTTTTTGTGAGGCCTGACCTTGTATCACTAACTAGCCAAGACATCATCAGCATAGCAATGTGACTAACACAGTATTTTCTAAAAACACAGTAGGAGACAGCATTCGTAAACAGTCCGCAAGCAAGCACAGTTATAAAAATATATGGATGTTACAGCACACCACCTTGCCTGACTCCCTTTAATAAAAGGCTATCTCAAATTTGCTTGGATGCGTTTTGGAAGGTGGGCGTGAGAGGGGAATTAGTTGCCCTCCAATCACTTTCGACTATTGAAAAGAACAATAGCCCTTTGAATTTCCAATCAATTGAGGCTTTTTTTGTAAGTTTCTACGACAACGCCTTTCTATAAAAACCTTATATATCCCCAGGGCATAACTTAAAACCCTTGCCCTCAGGGTTTTGGTGGGGGAGTGTCCTCCTCAAAAACATATTTTCTATCCGGAAATCAACTACGCTTAACAAAATGGCTGTCTAAAAAATTTTGATTGGATGTGTTTGGGTATGATGGGTGTGGGGGGGGGGGGGCTAGTTGCCATCCAATCACTTTCAACTATTAAAAAGGGAACTAGCCCCTTTGAATTTCCAATCGGATGTGCCTTTTTTGAAGTTTTTTGTGTTCTACGACAAACGCCTTCTATCAATCAATCAATCAATCAATCAATTTATTAAATACTAAAAAAAAAAAACAATACAATTACAAACTTAAAATTTAAACACGCCCAAGAAGCTAAGCTTGTACAGGGCCAACAAAACAAATAAGACACTATTATAAAAGCACTAACAAAAAAAAAAAAAAAAAAAAAAAAAAACAAAAAAAAAAAAAAAAAAAAAAAAAATTAGATAAGAGACATTTAATGAAAATAGGAGAAATAATAGGAGAAAATAGGAGAATTATTTGAAATATATTGAATGAAAAAAAAAAGACATAAATGTGGATTAGAATGCAAAAAATGAAGAAAAAAGGGGGAAAATATTATACTGGAAATACCCAGCGAGAAAGTGCCTTTGCAGAAAGAGATAGAGGGACATCAGGAGGGATGGAGTTCCATAGTAAAATAGATGATAAACAGGAGACCTCTGACCTGCTGTCGATGAAACGCTTAGGTAAAATGAACCTGCGATAAGAGCTACGTAAAAAAGAAGAGTCCTACCTGATCCTGACAGAAAGAAAAACTGCTGCAGAGATGGTGGGAGTCTACCTAGAAAAGCAGAATGTGCTAAATAAAGGTAACTTTTACCCACAATACGATCCAGCGGAGCTATTCAGTATCATTATAAAGATCAGAGGAAGGGTAAAAAACGAGGAAGAAGAAAAGTAGCCTTCACTGCCCTAGGGGCTGGCCCATTTTGGGCTCTTTGAAGTGAGCAGAGAAGAGATTTATTAGTACTATCCCAGACAGAGCAGCAATAAGAAAGGTAAGGAAAATAAAAGCATAATAAAGAGAAAGCATAACATCAGGGGGAAGAAATGAGTTAACCCTGTATAACATTGAAGATTGGCGGAGGACAAGGGAACGGGTATGAGTTATATGGGGTTTTAAAAGAAAGAAAACAGTCAAGATACACACCAAGAAATTTCACTATAGTAGCTTGCGGTATAATATCATTCCCATAAGTCAGGATGGTTGGTTCCCCTGCGTCTCTCATACGATAAAGGGTTCTAAAGTGTACAATGGCACTTTTTTGGCTGTTGAGAGTCATACCATTTGACCAGCACCAATCTTTTACTTTATCAAGAAGACCTTGAGCTAGGGAAATGGCAGATGGCAGGTCCACTGCAGCAATGAAGAAGTTACTGTCATCAGCAAAAAGTATAGGGTGCACAAGGGGATGAAGACCATCAACAAGATCATTAATATAAATTAAAAACAAAAGTGGTCCAAGCACAGAGCACTGTGGGACACCTTTCACAATAGGCAAGGAAGAGGAAGAAGTACCATTAACCGAAACATACTGAGATCTCCCTGAGAGGTAAGACCTAAACCATTCAAGTGGGACTCCATGCACTCCATATGAAGATAATTTTTAGACAAAAGAACAGAGTGAACGACCATATCAAATGCCTTTGAAAAGTCAAGAAATAGACCCAAACACACAAGCCCTTGTCAAGATTAACACGCAACAAAACTCTGTTTGCATCTGAAAGTGCATGCAAGATAGAGAAACTGGGACGAAAGCCATACTGATGGTTAGTTATGAGAGAATTACCTGCAGTCGTATTAGTACTAAATACAAATGAAGAGAGTCTAGAATACACTACTTTTTCAACAACCTTAGAAATTACAGGAAGGAGAGAAATAGGTCTATAGTTTGAAATTAGAGATGAATCACCTTTTTTAAACAAAGGTACAACATTAGCAACCTTAAATAAATGAGGAAAAACACCAGAAGAAAGAGAGAGGTTAGTTATGTGTGAGATGGGGTTAGAAACAAACTGACCAATTTTTTTAAGAACATTACAGCTCAAACCAAAACCATCAACTGTACGGCTACTTGAAAGCTGAGAAATAATGTTAGAAATTTCGGTATCACTGCATGGAAAATGGAAAAATGACTTTTCTGCTAAGGGAAAACTACTTACTCTGCTGTAGGGTGGATTAGGAACTGAAGGAAGTGAGGTGAAATACGAATTGAAGACGCTTGCTGAAGAATTTTTGTCCACGAAAGATCCATCAGCTTTCCTGTAGTGACAAGGGGGGGACTGTTTGAGTTTCTTGCGGGAAAGAGCTTCATTAACTACAGTCCAAACCTTTCGCAAATTCCCCTTACACTCATCAATTCGACGCGAAAAAAATAGCTTTTTGGCTGCAACGTACTGAAGAAGTAAGCACATTTTTATAAAGTTTATACTTCAAAAGATCATCCTGTGTCTTACTTTTACATGCAGCCTTAAACAGAGACGCCTTCATATGTGTAGCATTGATCAGACCTCTAGACATCCATGGACATTTAGGTATGGAATTCCTCCTTGGCCTTTTTCTAAGAGGAAAATGCTTATCCAACAGAGCTCCCATACGACAACAAAAATAAAACTCGTTGCACAATCAACATCATTAGCTTCAAGAACACTAGACCAATCATTACTCTGAAGACTATGTATTAAATTAGAAATTTCTTTATCTGTGGAAGTTCTAAAAGAAACTCACCCTGCTCATCCACAACAATCTCAGTTTGAGGCACAAAAAGTGAAACATAAATAGGGAAGTGATCAGACAGATCAGTGAAAACACGACCAGAAGTAAACTTCAATTTTGGAGAATGAGAAATGAAAATATTATCTATCAAAGTGGCAGAATTTCTTGTAGGATCAACACGAGAAGGAAAAAAAATTGAAGGAAGTAGCCCAGAAGAAGAAAGCACATCAAAGAGATGGTCACATTCATCACTTGATCCAACTTTTAACATATTACAATTAAAAACTCCCAAAACACAAATGATTCACCTTGCTCATTCACAGCAATCTCAGTTTTAGGCACAAAAAGTGATAGATAAATAGGGAAGTGATCAGACAGATCAGTGAAAACAAGACCAGAAGTAAACTTCAATTTTGGAGAATGAGAAATGAAAATATTATCTATCAAAGTGGCAGAATTTCTTGTAGGATCAACACGAGAAGGAAAAAAAAAAAATGAAGGAAGTAGCCCAGAAGAAGAAAGCACATCAAAGAGATGGTCACATTTATCACTTGATCCAACTTTTAACATATTACAATTAAAATCTCCCAAAACACAAATACGTTTTTTTAGAGAAAGTCCCGACACGAGAAAGCTGATCAAGCAAAATCACAGAACAGATGTGTTGGAACAGGAGGGGGCTTATAAAACACAAACAAACAGTATCACATGCAGACTGGCTTTTTCAGATCAATGACAAGAGAATAAATAGTCATACTATTAGACACTACTAAAGTAAACAAGGATTCAAGGTCATACCGTCTACTAAATTTAATATCAGATTTTATAAATAAAGAAATGCCCCCTGAGCACTTTGTTACCATTCTAGGGACATGAATAGCAATTTAACCATGCATATCATAAGCTGTTAAATTATCACTCAAACAAAACATTCAAACAAAATACATTAAAGCAACTATTTAAAGAGAGAGAAGGCATGATTTTATCACAAAAATCAATAGTAGTGTGATAATTGCAACTAGAATTAACCATAGATTCAAGAAGAGGGTCAAGTGGGTGGGCCTCTTGTTTGCCAGCACTACTTGGTTGCTCAAAGATAACTGATTTAAATACAAGAATTCAAAAGAAAAGAAAAATCAGCCAGATTTACCACACATAACAAATGCACACAATATCTTCACAAATTGAACAAGATATCAAACAAAACAGGCTGAAATAGCAGAGGGCAAATTGAAACTAAAAAGGTGAAACTTATAGACAACAAAGAAAAGAAAGAGAAGAAAAAAAACCTGCAAGACAAAGAACACAATAACAAGCTACAAAGCTCAAAAAATAAAAAAATAACAAACAATTACAAGGGCAAAGGCAAAAACAAAATAAAGAAAAAGGCAAAAACAATAAAAAGCAACCAGAGGAAAGAGTTATCGACGGTTTATGGAATTTACTTAAAAGAATAATGTAAAACAACATAAATGCAAGCATAAGTAAAACCATTAAATCATAAAGAGTTAAAAAAAAACAACAAAATACAGAGCTAAAAGGGGGAAAATGGTTTATATCAGTCCTGGGAGGGGCTTGGACGGGCTGTAGTTGACTGATGGAGAACATCAACTTGAGATTCCTCTTTAACAGTGATCACTTTACCATCAGAAAGCTTGGTAAGTATTTCTCCTCCACTAGACCATGTAGACCTCTTCCCAGCTTTGATTTAGCATAGTTAAGTAGCTGAAGTCTAGGCTTTGTAAGTGACTCAGAAATAAAGACACCACTACCTTGCAAACTTTTCTTTTCTCTAAGAAGAAGCTGCTGCATTCTTGGACTACAAAATTCCACAACAAGTGGGCGAGATTTCAAACCTGAGTCTTGTTTTGCAATCCTTCTAACAGAAACTATGTCATTCTTAGTCAAAGGAAAACCAGGAAACCTAGTACTGCAAAAAATCCAAGAAATTTGCTTTCAGAAGCTTCTGGATAAGGGTCTTCTTTGAAACTAAATAGGATCAGCTGATTTGAAATTTTCATTTGGTCAAACTGATCGCTCAGACGATCCACATTGAGTTGAATTGGTTTCAGAGATTTTTGCAGCTCTGAAAAACCTGAGCCAAGCAAATGAAGAGATGATTCAAGCTTTGACATCCTCAAATCATATTGTTTTAGTGACTTTTCAACAAGCACATCAAAATCCATTTTAAGACTATTGTATACCTCTTGCTTAATAATTTCCATGCTGTTAGCATCAAAAGCAGCAGGCACATAACTAGAGGCAAGTTTTTTAACAGAGGCCTCAACCAAAGAACCAACCTCAATAGACAGTGCCTCACTGACAACTTCTGCCGTAGTAGATTTAAGGTTTTGGTCATTAAGTGAATCTGCAATTAGCTTTCTGCTTGTTCTTAAGGGTGTTAATGTGTGAGGTGAGCATAGTAATCTGCTTATTAATAGATTCAGCTCCACTGTACTGGATGGAGCAGTCTGATCTCATCTCTCTGTGACTAGGAGGTCTATAGCTCTTTTTTGAGTTGTCACCCATGATGTAGGCTAAAATGACTCTAAACTAGGCTCATCAAGCTACAAGCTAACAGAAAAAGGCAAGGGATCTTCTGGCTGGCACAAGCAATTATAAAGAGGTTCTAATAACAGCGAAGCAGAGGTGTAGGCAGCAACAGGCAGAAAAATAAAAAGACTGTACCTGGGGGGTCCCCAATCGCACCCCTGAGGTTGGGGCTGCTAGACTTGCCTGCCTTTTCCACTGGACTGGTAGGCCGCTAAACCAGTTCTTCAGATAAATACAAATTTAACGAGAAGGTTTTAACGAGAAAGTTTCAACTTGTATTTCGACTAATATTTTCTTTTCTTTTTTCTGGATAACATATGTTGGATAACATGGTCAAACTCTATCTATTAGAGTGAATAAATTCTTTATCAACTTCACTTGTCTGATACATCAGATAACATTCACAAAATCTAAGTATCAGAGTGAATAAATTCTTTTTCATCGTCTTTTGTCGGATGTGATTGATAAAATTGATAAAATCTAAGTATCAGAGTGAATGAATTCTTTATCAATGTCTTTTGACGGATACGTTTGATAACACTACCCAAATCTTAGTATCATATTGAATAAATTCTGTATCAACTTTTTTTGTCGGATACATCAGATAACATTCACCCAATCTAAGTATCAGACTGAATAAAATTCTTTATCAACTTCCTTCGTTGAGTACATCAGATAACATTCACGAAACCTAAGTATCAGAGTGAATAAATTCTTTATCATCGTACGTTCTCAGATATGTCTGATAAAATTGAGAAAATCTAAGCATCAGAGTGAATAAATGCTTTATCAATGTCTTTTGACAATAGAATTTAATCACTTTGGTACTCAGATTTTGATAATGTTATCCGACGTATCTGAGAAATGATGTTGATATTGAATTTATTCATTCTAATACATAGATTTTGTCAATGTTAACCGATGTATCCGAGAAAGGATGATGACAAAGAATTTACTCATTCTAATAGATGGATTTTGTCAATGTTATCCATCATATCCGACAAATGATATCGATAAAGAATTTAGATAAGGAGTTTGTTCACTTTGATACTTGAATTTTGTCAGTGTTATCAAACGTATCTGTCAAAAGACATTGATAAAGAGTTTATTCACTCTGATACTTAGGTTTAGGCAATTTTCATCCAATGTATCTGACAAAGATGTTTATAGAAAAAATTTATTCACTCTGATAGTTAGATTTTATCAATGTTATCCCATGTATCTCATAGTAGATGTTGATACAGAATTTCATCACTCTGACCCTATGATTTTTTTATAATGTTAACCTACATATCCGGCAAAGGATCTTGATAGAGAATTTCTTCACTCTGATACTTAGATTTTGTGAATGTTACCGGATGTAATAGACAAAAGAAGTCTATAAGGAATTTATTCGTTCTGATACTTAGATTTTATAAATGTTATCCGATGTATCCGGCAAAAGATGTTGATAAAGAATTAATTCAATCTGATAGTTATATTTTGTCAATTTTATCCGATTTATCCGACAAAAATGCTGATAGAAAAAATTTATTCACTCTGATACTTAGATTTTGTCAATGTTAACCCTTGTATCTGACAATATATGTTGATACAGAATTTAATCACTCTGACACTTAGGTTTTGATAATGTTAACTTACTTTTCCGGCAAAGGAAGTTGATAAAGAATCTATTCACTCTAATACTTAGATTTTATCAATTTTATCCCGACCTATCCGTCAAAAGATGTTGATAAAGAATTATTCGTTCTAATACATAGATTTTGTCAATGTTATCTGATGTATCCGAGAATAGATATCGATAAAGAATGTTAATTAAGAATTTATTCACTCTGATGCTTGAATTTTATCAGTGCTAGCAAAAGTATCTGTCAAAAGACATATACAGAATTTATTCACTCTGACACTTAGATTTTCTCAATTTTATCAGGTATATCTGACAAAAGGACGATGATAAAGAATTTATTCACTCTGATACTTAGATTTTGTGAATGTTATGCGATGTATCAAACAAAAGAAGTTGATAAAGAATTTATTCTTTCTAGTACATAGGTTTTGTCAATGTTTTCCGACATATCTGACATAAACTGCTGATAAAGAATTTATTCAATCTGATACCGACAAAAATTATGAAAAAAAAATTTATTCACTCTGATACTTAGATTTTTTCAATGTTACCCCATGTATTTGAAAATAGATGTTGATACAGAATCTAATCACTCTGACTCTGACACATAGGTTTTGATAATGTTACCTAAAATTTCTGGCAAAGGATGTTGATAAAGAATCTATTCCCTCTGAAACTTAGATTTTACCAATTTATCCCGACCTATCCGTCAAAAGATGTTGATAAAGAATTTATTCATTCTAATACATAGATTTTGTCAATGTTAACCGACGTATCCGAGAAACGATATCGATAAAGAATGTTAATAAAAATGTTATTCACTCTGATACTTGAATTTTATCAGTGCTTGCAAAAGTATTTGTCAAAAGACATTGATACAGAATTTATTCACTCTGATACCTAGATTTTATCAATTTTATCAGTTATATCTGACAAAAGGACGATAATAAAGAATTTATTCACTCTGATACTGTGCTGGGGGGTGGAAGGTGGTGGAGGGCTGGAGGGTTTAGGGGTTGAGGAAGGGAAGAGTTAGGGATAGGGGAGGACTTGGGGCCCAAGCATCAGAAGAAATTGTGTGTATCTAGTATGCATCTTAAATCATCCTGGTATGCTTATTCTCAGGATGATACTGTACATAATGCCCTGAAACAGGTAATTGTTAACACCTATCAAAAATCCAATTGATAAATCGAATGTGCAAATAACTTGTTACGATAATTTACTGCTTAATAAAGAATTTATTCACTCTGATACTTAGATTTTGTGAATGTTATCCTAAGTATCCAACAAAAAAAGTTGATAAAGAATTTATTCTTTCTAGTACACAGATTTTGTCAATGTCATCTGACATATCTGATATAAGATGCTGATAAAGAATTTCTTTTCATCTGATACCGACAAAAATGCTGATAGAAAAATTTATTCACTCTGATACTTAGATTTTGTCAATGTTACCGCATATATCTGGCAATAGATGTTGATACAGAATCTAATCTCTCTGACACTTAGGTTTTGATAATGTTACCTGAAATTTCTGGCAAAGGATGTTGATAAAGAATCTATTCCCTCTGATACTTAGATTTTATCAATTTTATCCCGACCTATCCGTCAAAAGATGTTGATAAAGAATTTATTCGTTCTAATACATAGATTTTGTCAATGTTAACCGACGTATCTGAGAAACGATATCGATAAAGAATGTTAATAAAAAATTTATTCACTCTTATACTTGAATTTTATCAGTGCTTGCAAATGTATCTGTCAAAAGACATTGATACAGAATTTACTCACTCTGATACTTAGATTTTCTCAATTTCATCAGGTAATCTGACAAAAAAGACTATGATAAAGAATTTATTTACTCTGATACTATGTTGGGGTGGGGGGGTTTAAAGGGTGAGGGATGGCTGGAGGGTTGAGGCGTTGAGGGAGGGAGGGGTGTAGGGATAGGGGAGGACTTGGGGCCCAAGCATCAGAAGAAATTGTGTGTCTAGTATGCATCTCAAATCATCGTGGTATACATATTCTCAGGATGATACCGTAAATAATGCCCCAAAAAGGTCATTGTTAACACCTATCAAAAATCCAATTGATAAATCGAATGTCCAAATAACTTGTTACGATAATTTGCCGCTTAGATAAAGAACTTATTCACTTTGATACTTAGATTTTGTAAATGTTATCCGAAGTATCCAACAAAAAAGTTGATAAAGAATTTATTCTTTCTAGTACACAGATTTTGTCACTGTCATCCGACATATCTGGCATTAGATGCTGATAAAGAATTTATTTAATCTAATACTTCGATTTTGTCATTTTTATCCAATGTATCTGACAAAGATTACGATAGAAAAAATTTATTCACTCTGATACTTAGATTTTTGTCAATTTTATCCCACGTATCTAACACTAGATGCTGATACAGAATTTCATCACTCTGACACTTAGGTTTTGATAATGTTAACCAACATATTTGGCAAAGGATGTTGATAAAGAATCTATTCGATCTAAAACTTAGATTTTATCAATTTTATCCTGACATATCCGATTAAAGGTGTTGATAAAGAATTTATTCATTCTGATACTTAGATTTTCTTCATGTTAACCTATCTATCCAACATATGATGTACGCAAATTCCTTTTCTTACATATCCGATGTTTTTTAATAGACATTCTAAACGTTTGATATGCTAGCATACTCCAAAATAATGAACACATAACAATTTAATGCATAATATATTTTTAATGAAATAATGTCATGTAGGATATTAGTGCAAAAATATATTATTACGTATACATTATTAATATCATTGAACAATTTTGGACACTTTAAATCGTTTCCATAAAATAATTTATCATGTTCTCTCTTGATACTATAGCTCCTCTCTTCTCTTAGTTCGTAATCAGTAGAATAATCATTAATCCATTTTGAGTCATACACAATTTTTACTGGTGTGTCACCGACAGGTTCAATATGCAATTCATCTTTGGTATTATTTGGTTCATTGACTGTTTGATCAATGATGGTAGTAACGTTTGCTGGCACTTTGTTTTTCATTGATTCATCTTTATATTCCTTAGTGATATTTTCTACCAGTGCCCTTTTTTATTTTTCCGGCAATTTCACTGTCTATTACAACATTATTTTTACACATGTAACAGTTCCGCACGTAGACAAGATTTGGTTGATGATATTAGTAGAAGAGTAGGCCTCTCTACTTTTGACCTTCCGTTGAATGCTAATACCTGAAAGCTGACGATAGGATGTATCAGTAGGTAATGTGTTACCAGCAGCAGTAGCAAGGAGTTGCCCCCTATCATCGACGATTATTTTTATGTTGGCATTCTCTTTGAGTGTAATCATGTCTGGAAATGATACTTTCGCATATCCAGAATGTGTATAATGGAAATTCTTGGGTACACCAAAGAAATCTAAACAGTCACTGCCATGACAACGCACGCATGCGTTTCACATAGTGCTACCACTTTTACTTGTTTCATAGTCAAATACTTTTCCAGGTCAGCATTCAATGTTACAATAACACTATAATGTGAACACATTTTTACTGGGGGGTCATCCACATGTTCAATATGCATTTCATCTTTGCTATTATTTGGTTCATTTACTGTTTGATCAATGGTAGTAACTTTTGCTGACACTTTGTTTTTCATCGTATCATCTTTGTATTCCTTAGTGATATTTTCTAGCAATGCCCTTTTTATTTTTCTGGTAATTTCACTGTCTATTATCACATTATATTTACAAAGGTAACAGTTCCGCCCCGTTGACAAGATATGGTTTATGATATTAGTAGAAGAGTACCCTTTTCTTCTTTTGACCTTCCTGTTGAATCTTAATACCCGAAAACTGACGATAGGGTTTAACACTGGGTAACATGTTACCACAAGCACTAGCAAGAAGATGCCCCTCTTCGTCAACTATTATTTTTATGTTGGCATTCTCTTTGAGTGCAATCATCAACGGAGATCTCAATCTCGCATGTCCACCATCATAAAAGTTGAATTTCTTTAGTACTCCAAAGAAATTTAATTCTTCACTGTGATGAAAATGCTTGCATTCGTTTCCAATAGTGCTACCACTGGTACTTGTTTCATAGTTCAAATACTTCTCCTTGTCAGCATTCAATGCTACAATAGCACTATCATGTGAACACACTTTCTTAAAATGCTTCATCTTCACTTTTTTAAAAATATGATTATTTGTTTATACTTCCACTGCGTAAAAATTACTGATTTAATACATGCAATAAACCAGTTAGTGTCGATAACCCGCCATAGAGTACCATGGGAAAGTCTCGTCGTGTCTATGAGCAAGCATAGAGCACGATTGATAGAGCAGCAAGCATATTTTATGTCATTTTTAAGATACGTAAAAAAAAGGGTTGAGGGAGGGAGGGTTGTGGGGATAGGGGGAGGACTTGAGGTCCAAGCTTCCTAAGAAATTGTGTGCCCAGTATGCATCTCAAATCATCAGGGCATGCATATTCTCAGAATGATACCGTAAATAATGCCCCGAAACAGGTCACTGTTAATACCTATCAAAAATCCAATTTATAAATCGAATGTGCAAATAACTTGTTACGATACTGTGCCGCTTAACATCAATTTGCCTGTGTCTGCTTGGAACGATAGCCCGCGTGTATGGTGAACAATATAAATCCTTACATCCATAAACATAAAACATCTATACAAAAAAAACATCATTAAATAAAACATGGAATGATAGCCCGCTTCTATAATGAACAATAAAAATCCTCACAACGATATACACAAAACATTCATACAAAAAACAACATTAAATAAAACATGGAATGAAAGCCCGCTTGTTTGGATTGACTATGTTTCTGCTTGGAATGATAGCCCGCTTGCATTGATAAACATCAAATAAAACACAATATAATGAACAATAAAAATGCTTAAATCCATAAACATAAAACATCCATACAAAAAAAAACATTAAATAAAATATCAGTCATACAAAAATATGTCTGCCAGGGATGATAGCCCGCTTGTATGGGGGATTACTATCCGCTTCCTTAAATTGACACAATAAGGGAGTACTGTCCGCTTCTTTAGATTAACACAATTAAGGGGTACTGTTCTCTCGGAGATATTAATATATGCAAAAAGGTTAGGGCCCCGCTCGGAGATATTAATATTCAATTCAATTTAATTCAACTTATTTATAACCTGTAAAAAAAAAAATGGCGCAAGTCCCCTAATGACAGAGTACATAAGAGAAACAAAAGAAAAAAGACAAGAAAACTTATACACTGAACAAAAATAAGTAGTTTTTATAATCATAATAATCATAGACATAATCACAAATCATGTATCATAATCACAAGAAAAGAAATAAATCAAAAGACATAAAAACACTCATAAAAATAAAGAGACCAATCATGATTAGTTTACTGGTGGAAGATTTAAAATCTTTTACTCTTTTATCAATAATTGTCGAAGGAAAGCTGAGCTTGAATTTTTGAGACAAAAAAGAGTTACTAGTCCAAGGGGGCGTCTGTAAAAGGAATTTAGCAAATTTAAAATAAATCCGATGAACAAGTTTTTTTTTGAAGCAGGAAAAAATTGCCAAATAGGAGACAGAGCAAGAAGATGAGTCACAGTTAGACTACTATAAAGTTTAGAAAGATGGAAACGACTAAGGTGTGTAACGTTAGAGACAAGTGACGCATAAGCTAACCTTGTCTTTTTTTTCAAGATTTTGAATGGCAAGCTTAATAGTTTCCTTAATTGAATTTCCAATGAGCATTCCCAGATAAATAAGGCTTTTAGAGAGGGGGATACAAATTACACTAAGTTGGAGGGATTTATCAGAGTATCTTTTGAGATTAAACCGACAGCTACAGTTTTATCCACATTAAAACTTAAACCAATCTGCTGATATTTTAGTTTTAACTTCAAAAAAGTGCTCTCACAACCAGAGAGAAAGTGCGACTCAGATTTAGGATATCATCAGCATACGAAAGTAAAGAGACGTCTAAACCCCGTAAATACAGGTGGACTCAATAGAACTTTGAGCTGGAATGACTGAATTATTAAAAAGCACGGGGGAAGTGAGACCTCCTTGTCCAACGTCCTTTAGCACATTAAAAAGCTCTGAACCGCGCTTCATTTTGGCACGAAGATGTTTATACATGTATCGAAGACACCTTATAACTGAGAAGTCAACCCCTCTCTTTAGAGCTTCTACCTAAAATCTGGGCAAAAATACACGAATCAAATGCTCTGGCAATGTCCAGTGCACATAGAACAATAAAATCCCCGGAACTTTCAACATCTGCAAGAACCGTAAAAAGAGAAAAAAGAGCATGCTCACGACTAAGTTCTTTCTGAAAACCGAACTGATGCGCAGGCACAGAACACTTTTGGGAAACATCTTTGAGAATAATAGGACTCAAATATTTTTAAAGTGGTGCTTGAGACGGTTATAGGCCGATATGATCGACAATAATCGAGATCGTTTTTTCCTTTTTTCGGTATAGGTGTAATCCGGCCAATACAAAACTGTTGAGGCAAAATACCAGAAGAAATAGACATTTGAATAAATAACCAAAGGTGCTGCAACAAAAGACTACTACAATGTTCAAAGTGTTTAGCAGATATTAAATCGACACCGGCAGAAGATTTTTCTATATTTTTTAGATTAAAATCAATATCGGACGGCGTCACTTTAAAAGCAGAACGAATAGAATGCGCAAGCAAACGGTCAAGCTCTTTCTCATATTTACTTTCTGCAACAAGGTCAGGAGACGAAAACTCACTTTTATAATAATCAATCCAGTTTTTTTCTTGAATACTACCGACAGAAGTCGGTCACTGCGTTTAAAACTTTTTCATAAAAGTGAAGGATCACTAGCTATCTTATCAACATTTATTGAATCAACATTATTTTGTGGTCTTTAAGGGCTCTTGTGAACTTTCTTTTTGTCTTCAGACGCAATTCGTTTATTATACCGGAGCGCGGTTTATTGGATTCGTTCCAGATTTGGAGCCACAATTTAGCTCAATTACAAGCTGCAACAAGACTTTGATTTTTAGACCAGTCGGTGATTTCTGTCTTTTTGCAAACACGTCTAGATGGGACTGCACACTTTTTTGCGCATCGAAGCGTGTGGTTGATTTCTGCAAGATAAATCGTGATCTGTATTTCGATCTCGTACTGACTAATATAAAACCTGCATTCTGAACTAAGCGGGTGAAAAGCAACTTTAATTTTGTTGAGTAACGTTTCACACTCGGACATAAATAACTGACGATCAACGTGACTCCATTCTTGAACATAAAACCACTTTTCCTCTTGCGGAGTTTTTGCTTTCAACATTGCACTCAATTGTCGCACAAATAGATAAGTGGTCAGAGTAGTAGCGTTCACGAAGTACAGTGGCTTGTTTGATCGAAAAGGAAGAAACAAAAACATGATCGAGGTTCGAAGTTGAAGAGCTGGGGCCAACATAGGTATAGGATTCATTTTTGTCAAATAATGAATACGAAGGAGGAATGAAGCTCCCAAGGAGCTGACTTCTGGGGAGCGTTTTATCAGTCAAATCACAGTTAAAGTCACCTATTAATATTGAGCGTGTGACTGCGAATTTCGCCTTTTGCTTGATCAGCTTACACAGTTTCTTGCAAGCCCCCATAAACTTCGCCTCGGATTTCTCGTTACGATAGTTTGTTGGTAGGTAAACATTCATTATGGATGTGTTCAGATATGAAACTGCAAGAATATAATCCCCTGCTTTGATCAATTTACAGGGTAAGCGAGTCAAAATCGCGAGGCCGCCGGAGGGGCGTCCACAAGCTGCTGTTATTTTTACCGGAGAGAAAAAACACTGTGCAATCTGACGATATTTTAATCAATTCCCTTTTGTCTGCTGACAAAAAATGTTCTTGGGGGCAAATAATATCATATTCCTTGAGCAACTGGGTCAAAATAGGAATTTTATCAGAAACTTTTATGTTTATATTCCATGGTAGAATCGAAGTTGAACGCAGCATTATTTCGAAATCTGTTTTAGCAGAGATTGAGCTACGGGACACTTGAAGCTATAGCAGGGATGATTAGTAGACTTACATAGTGCACATTTTTCGGTCTAGAACAGGGATCATTTTTAGAACTAAAGTGTTCTTTTTCGCCGCAAACTGAACAAATAGAAGAGTTCTTGCATGTGCCAGAAATATGTCCATAGGCTTGACATTTGTAGCACCTTTGAGGAAGGTCCGATTTCCTGCATTTATTGCTATTTTCATAAAGTTCAAGATCGCATTCCAAACTAGCTTTTCAGACATTTCAAAAACATGCCCCGAGGGCAATGATATTATTTTAATTCTATTTTTTCTCCAACATAGGTCACTGATCATAACAATATTATATGAAAATCCAAAGTATCCACAGTTTTCCAAGGGAATTATCACTCAGCGAAATAATCTGTTTATACAAATTATAATCCTTATGTCAAAATCCAAAAAGAGGTCTTCACACTATGAACTTTGAATCAATTCTGAATCAATCAATATATGCAAAAAGGATAGGGCCCCGCTCGGAGATATTAATATAACACTACTGGTGATACCCAAACTCTTGTTTGTAGTTATTTTTATTCAATTCAAACTTGATTTTGCATATTCAATTTAAGTTTCATTGTTTTAAGATTTATTTATTCATTTACATTACATATATATTGTATGTTTGTTCGCATTGATTGTTTATTTAATTTCTGTTCGTTTTAAGTTTCATTTATACTTTAATAGCAAAATATTTTTTTTTCGTTTTAAGCTTGATTTTTAATCAATATAAACATTACTCGCTTTTAAGATCTATTTATTCATTTATATTATTATTGTTTTATGTTTTTTGCTATGATTGTTTATTTAATTTCTGTTCGTTTTGGGTTTCATTTATTCTTTATAGCAATTTCTGGTCGTTTTGAGTTTTGAATTTTAACAGGTAATTGCATCTGCTGAGCTTAAGTTTAAAATGGCCTTTACTTTTCTTTGAAAAACTTATTTTTCGGAAATTTTTTTTTTAAAAATAATCAGCATAAAAATACGATTCTTTTGATGTATCTATTGGTATCAAAATTGGTATCCGTTTTTTTGAGTTTCGGTTATTATTGAGCCGGGTCGCTCCTTACTTACAGTTCGTTGTCACGAACTGTTTTAATTAGATTAATTTCGAATTGCAGTTTCCCGATTGCTATAAGATTCTTACACCATTCCTAGTCAAGAATATATATTTTTAAGTTGAACGGAACGCATATACTGTACAGGATCAGTTGGATTTTGAAATTGATAGTCAACAGATTGTTACGACAGCTGAATCGTAAGTTTGTAGATTTTGTTTTTCTTTTGCTATTTTTAGATAAATTTTCTTAATGTTTAATACACAATTATTTAACGCCTGATAGATTACATAAAACACATATTTTTTTCTGAAAAACTTTTATCCCCCCTCCTCCCAAAAAAAACAACAACCTTTTATTGGGACAAAATTTAGCTAGAGACTATGTACAAGGTGGGGGAATTGAAGATTGAAACCGAAGTGACCCCAAAAAATATGATTTATAATGATTTGTATTATGATTTGTTATATATGAATGATTTCTATATGATTTATATTATTGCCTATTGGGGGAGGGGCTATCATTTTTAAATGATAGTACCTCAATTTTTTTTTTAATTGAAAAGCAGGGACGCCAAATGCAAATCATTTTTTTCATTTAAAGCGGAGATTGAAGAAAATGATATCAAAATCCCTGGGAAACCATAAAAATATTTTGATAGACCCAGGGTTCCCCATTTGGGTTGTTCATTGTCTTGGGTATTTTTGGATTTTCCATATGCTACTGGCCTAATTTGGCTTTTGTGTATACTCCCTTTTAATTAGATTTCTTGGATCTTACTAAATGCCAGAGCGAATTTATTATCTATTATTTCAACTATTATGCAAGGGTTCTGAAACGCCACAGCCATTTCGTTCTACCAGATTTCTATTTCTCTTGATGAATAACGAAGCAGACCAGTGTCCAGCCAGCGACTTCCAAAGTTTTAACTTATGAATAGGCCCAAATTTGTTGTAAATTCAAGCTGGGATTTGAGAAAGACGGATGAAAACATTAATGTTTGCGTTCAACATTGATCGCACCGGCGGCACGCCGCCGACATCTCACCGTCGTTGGCGCAAAAAAATCATCTTCGGCGTACCGGCGACGCACTGCCGCTGCTATTTTTGGCTCCTGTGCCGCCGGTCTTCCCTTATCAGCGTGGCACCAGGGTCCAGTATCAGTAGAAATAGCAGTGACAGTAATATCAGTAGCAGGAGTAATAGTAGTAGTAGTATTAGAGGTAATGGCACGTAGCATACTAATATTGCCTTTTTGTTAGTTCAACATCCCACCTTAACAATCACTATAAGTTTCAACTTCATACTCCAATCCGTTCCTAAGATATTACTGACAGTCCCTTTTTGACAATCTGCAGCAACACAATCTGTTTTGATTTAGTTCAATTCCCCCTCAAAAATTTCTAGAAAATTTTACCTTCATACCCTTAGCCTTATTGGTAGTAGTAGTCAAGGTGGTTTTAGTAGGAGTATTAGCAGTATTAAGGTAAAAGAAGGTAAAGGATACAGCAGTAGACCCTTAAAGTCCAAATCGTGCTGCTGATCTCCGTCTCAAAGCTCTTTAACCAGGAAGTGCAATGGGGGAATGGGGCCAGCCATCCTAGGATTTCGCACACCCTTCCTGCTTACCTTCCCCATATTTCTCCAGGTACCCATTTAGAGCTGGGTCGACTCTGGCTGAGCTTACGGAGTCACGCCACTGAACCCCGTCCCAAACAAAATATTTGGCTTAACCAGGATTCGAACCCTCGCACTTCCAACAAAAAATTTTAAGTCCAGCACACCAACCACTCGGCTAAGACGACTCTTAGCAGTATTAATAATAGTAACAACATTAGTAGCAGTAGTATTATGCACATATTACCTTTTCAACAGTTGAAAATTCATCTCATCGCGCCCTGAAAGTTTCAAATTAATACTCTAGGACGTTCCTAAGATATTGCTGATACGCTCTTCGGATAATTTGTATGCACATGATGGGTTTCAATTTTTGTTGAACTTCTCCCTCAACATTTCCTGAAATGTTCACCTTAGTAAATTTACCCTTAGTAGTAGTCACAAAAGAAGTAGCAGTTGTAGTGGTAGTACGAGCGATAGTATTATCAGTGGTATTAATGTGCACATATCGCCTTTTCGTCAATTGATCATCCTCCTCATCATTCTCTGAAAGTTCCCACTTAATATCCAAAGTCTTTCTTGAGATAAGCCTTTTTGACAATCTACATACACAGAGTTTGTTTTTGATTTAGTTCAACTCTCCCCTTAGTATTTCTTGAAATTGTTATGTTTATATTCTTAGCCTTAGTAAAAGTAGGAGTCCTAATTGGTGTAGTAGGAGAAGTGGTAACAGTAGTAGCAGTAGCAGTATGTACATATTGCCTTTTAGTCAGCTGAATATCTCCCTCATCATGCCTTTGAACTTTCAATTGAATACGTTCAGCCGTTCTTACGACATTGCTGATGTGCTCTTTAGACAATCGGTATGTACATAGTGTGTTTTTGATCTAGTTCAACTCCCCCCTCAACATTTTCTAAAATTTTCACCTTACATTCCTCAGCCTTAATAGTAGTCACCTTAGAAAAAGTAATTATAGTAACAGTAATAGTAGTGGTTATGGTTGGAGAAGTAGTTGTAGCGGTTGGGATATGAGTAGTAGTTGTAGCGGTTGATGTATGAGTAGTAGCACCATGGGCACCCCTAAGCTAAATTCCAGGGGGGGGGGCAAACCTCGTCTAATTGGCTCATTTAATGCTATATAATAGAAATTTCAATAGCATGTACTGGCATGTTAACAAATTGAGAGGGAGTAGTCAATCCGGACTTGGCCCAGTTAAAGATAGGAATGGGGCCGCAATTAGCGATATGGAAAAAAATAAAGAGAGATGGGCCGAACATTTGAGAATTTTGCTTAACCGAGATAGAGTTGCAGGAAAAGATATAGAGGAAAATGAAAAAGTTTGTGATACTTTGGATGTGAAGGAAGATTTGTTTTGTGAGGAGGAATTAGCAACAGTACTAAAAGGATTAAAAAATAATAAGGCTCCAGGTGCTGATAGGGTGGTAAATGAGTTTCTTAAATATGGTGGCTCTGAGGTTTAGAAATAATTTTACTGAAGATTATAAATATGATTTTTGAAAAAGGGGAAGTACGTAACGATTTTAGGAAAACCTTAATTAAGCCAATTTATAATAAAGGTGATAAAAGTGAGTGTGGTAATTATCGAGGCATTAGTCCAGTCTCTGTAGGTAGTAAATTACTTAGTAATGAAAAATTTCCAACCTGGCCTTTTAGCCTCTGTTAAATCTCCCGCCTTCATCGGTGTAATAAAAGGCGTTCCGACAGAAATGAATGAAAAAGATCTAGAGAAAATTATTCCAAAGCGTGTCAAAGCTTTGCAGTGTGGCAAGTCACGTGTCTACAAGATTTATTTTGAACAACGGAGTGATCTCGATTCTTTTCTGAAAAATTCTGTGAAGGTGGGTTATGAAAAGTTAACTGTCCAGAATTTCATATTCATACCTAGACGGTGGTTCAGATGCCATTAGCAAGGACATTTTGCTGCTGATTGTAAGAACGCAGAACTGTGCTCTCGCTGTGGTTCCTCGGAGCAGTCTTCCACCAGGGATAATCAATGTGTTCGGACCATGTTTTGCATTACATGTAAAGAGTTTAATCACACCTGTTACAGTATCAAATGCCCTGGCAACGCTCAAACCGATAAACGGGCAGCTAAGTAGATAAATGGATATTCGTTTTCTCTCTTGGAACATTAATGGTGGTCTTATAAAAAAAAGACCTATTCTTGAAAATATACTTCATAATCATGATATTCTTTGTTTGCAGGAACATTTCCTGACCAACCACAGCCTTAGTTTACTTGACATTAGTACCACTTTCAAAACTTTCTCGGTTCCAGCTAAACGTAGTGCTTCTAAAGGCAGAGCTTCCGGTGGTATTGCTACTTATGTAGCATCGAATCTTAATTCTAGTGTTTTCTTTTCTTGTGATAGTTTTTTTAGCTGTTCGAGTAGTTGAGTGCGTAATAATAAATGTGTATTTACCCACAGATTACAAAGATGAAGATTCGGAGAGAGATTTCGCTTTAGCAGTTAGTAAACTTAGCTCTTGTCTTCGTGATGTCCTTAAACTGAAAATCCCGTGTTTGATCGTAGGTGATTTTAATTGTGATTTAAATTGCGGGTTTTCTTCAGCTTCTATCCGTGCTTCTCTACTATTAGAAATATTTGGTGATGATTTTTAAAGTTCAACAGAAATCTGCTCAGTTTACTTACATTCATTCTTCCTCTTGCACATCTAACCTCGACCATGTTGTGTCATATAACCTTGATATACCTTGTGTTGAGGTAGTTTCCAAATTTCAAGTTTCAGACCATCTTCCTATTGCTTCTAGTTTCAAACGAGAAGCTTCTCAGATTCCAGTGTTACAGGCTTATACTGTTCACCGGCACAAGTGGTATACTTCTCGCGATTGGAATAAAATTGACACATCTCAGTACATTGAAATTTCAGATAGTATCCTAAACAAGATCCGGGTTCCATTTCATCTTCTGCGAAAGTCTTCTAATAAAGACATTAATGAGGTTAGATTAACTCTTGATATATACTCCGCAGAAATCTGCCATGCACTTTTTGTGTGCTGAAAAAAGGGCAGTTCCTCTTAAAAAATACGTGTTGGTACCCAAGTTCCCGGGTGGTCAGGAAATCTAGTGCTGTCTGAAGCTTGTGACCGTGCTAAATTTTGGTACGAAATTATGGATGAGATTGCCTATGCCCCCGTCAAGGAATAGTCAATGAACTGAGAAAAGTGTCAAAAAAAAAATGTTTTGCTAAGGAACTTGCCCTTCATCGATCTAAAATGCAGACACTTTATTCCGAGAAGGTCAGGAATTCACCTAATCTTCTGTGGAAGCTATTACCTCGTACTATCTCCTCCAATTTGCCAGACCCGAATGACATTCCTTTGTCCGAGTGGATATCCCATTTTTCAAATGAATTTTCTGAGCCTGATCCTGTTTTAGAGTCACAAATTTGTAACGAGCTCTGCAAATTCATTGATGAATCTCCTGACCTTGATTTTGTTGTTACTTGTGACTCTGTTATAAAAGCCATTTCCCAACTTAAAAAGAAAGCGTCTTGTGGGATAGATAAGGTGAGCACTCTACACATCATTAATGGAAGTTATCTATTGGTGCGTCACCTCAGCCTTCTCATGCAAATGATATTTGTTACAGGTATTGTTCCATCCTCGTTCTGCATTGGTGATCTGACTCCGATTCCCAAAAAAGGGAAATCTGAGCTGCAATGTTCCTCTTTCCGTCCCATCACCGTATCTACTACGACATGCAAACTTTTTGAGCTTCTTTTTCTTGATGAGTTAAGACAGAAATGTTACGTTCCCCCATATCAGTTCGGTTTTCAGGCTAATCTTGGCTGTTCTCATGCTCTTACAGCAGTTTTTACTGCCCTCGCCGACGCTGAATCTTCGGGAGAAAGTATGATCCTCGCCGGACATGACGTTAGACGTGCGTTCGATTCCTTAATTCATTCGTCCATGCTTCTTCATATGGCAAGGCGAGGCGTAAACCCATCAGTTGTCCGTGTTCTCAGGGATTTATATAGGAATCTAAAAGTGCGTTTAAAACTTCCATCCCGTTTTTTCCCTGCAGTCGGCTCTTCATACTTCCCTATATAATTGCATTAATTCTCGTGTGAGGCCAAACTCTTCGATTCCCTCGAATATGCTTGTGAATCCTCAGTACCCCATCCTCGTTAAGAAAGGGACTAGACAGGGAGCTATCACTTCCCCAACCCTGTTCAATAATAGTGTCCTGGAAGCGCAGGCAAAGTGTCTTCCTTCATGCATTCTTGGGAGAATCGATATGTCTCTTATGTTGTTATGCTGATGACATCCTGAATCTCAGCCGTACGATCCAGCGCATTGAGCAGAATTTCAAAATCCTCAAAGATGAATATTCAAAAATCGGTCTGTCTTTTAATCCTGAGAAATCCGAAGTAATCCTTTTCAATTGGCGAAATCCCTCTACTTCTCTTATAAATATGGACGGTTCTCTTGTTAAACCCTCAGACCATATTACATACCTGGGCCTCCCAATTGGCACATCTATAGGCCACACACGTCGTTTGCTGATTTCTCACGTTGAGCGTAAAATTAGCATTTCTTACGCTGTAATCGTAAAAAGCAAACAAACTACGTTTCAACCGTTATATTCTAGCATCCATTTACAACGCCACAGCCCTTCCTCATCTGCTTTACATTGCTCCTTTCTGGAGATTCTTTACAGTTACAGATAAAAAGCACCTACGATCAATCTTCTTCAGATTTGCTAAATATCTTCTACATTTGCCCCCTTGGACAAGAAACCGTAAAATTATTCATTTGTATAAGCTATCTGACCCTAATATTAGCATTAATAAATCTCTATCCCGTTTTCAAAGTAAGTTTAATCATCCATGGTCAACAATTTGTTCACAATAGTTTTTTTTATATTAATGTAATGCATATAGTCACTGTTCGTATTAATGTAATGAAGAGTTTTCTTTTGTCATGTGTTTGAATTTTCACTGTGTGTTTGTGTCCTTCTTTTTCTTCTTTTTTTTTTCTTTTTTGTTTTCTTTAGTGATTACTCCGTCTGCTGTACCTTTTGTACCTTTTTTTGACGGGCAATAAATGAATAATAATAATAATAATAATATAATACTTTTTAGACTGAGAGATGCCGTAGACAAAGTTTTAAGAGAAGAACAGCGCGGTTTTAGAAAAGTTAGAGCATGTGTCGACCGAATTTTCACTCTTAGGCTAATAATTGAAAAGTGCCTGAGTTTTCAAACACCTTTTGTCCTCAGTTTTATAGATTATGAGCAAGCGTTCAATTCTGTTGATAGAAGAGCTTTAGTAAAGGTTTTGTCCTTGTATGGTATACCAGACAAATACATTAAAGTGATTAGTTCTATGTACGAGAATAACACTGCTTCGGTTAAGGTAGGAAATGAGGTTAGCAGCTGGTTTTATATTGAATCAGGAGTTAAGCAGGGTTGTGTTCTATCCCTCTTTATATAGATTATTTTGATGGACTTTGTCCATCCTGGCTGAGGGCCACGAACGAAGATCAGCACCGTCGGTTTGGATCTTAAGGGTCTAGTGCCGTCACACTTACTTTACTTTGTTTTTAGGAGCACAGGAAAAGCAATGGGAGACCACGGAATCAAATGGGGAGGTAAAAGTCTACTGGACTTGGATTATGCTGATGATTTATGCGTCCTAGATGAACGTGTGAGCAAAATGAATGAAGTTTTAGAGGTTTTGCGAGTTCAGGGTCCTAGAATTGGTTTGAAAATTAATGTTAGGAAGACTAAGTCGCTAAGGCTAGGAATAAGTGAAGATGAAAAGGTGACGTTGGGTAATGAAAAGATAGATCAGGTGGGCAGCTTCACTTACCTTGGTAGTATTATTAGTAAAGATTGTGGGAGCAGTGAAGATGTTAAAAGTAGGATAGCCAAGGCTCAGGGTGTTTTTTCACAGTAAAAAAGGTTTGGAAGAATAGGAAGATAAGTCTGTAAACCAAGATTAGAATATTAAAAGCTACAGTGATGACAGTTGTCTCTGAAGCATGGACGCTCCGAAAAGTGGACGAAGCTTTGCTAGATGTTTTCCAGAGAAATTGCTTAAGGATTGTTCTGGGTACCCGGCTGACTGACCGAATTTCAAACAATAGGCTATACGAAAAATATGGTTCAATAGCACTCTCTAGGGCTATAATGAAAGAAAGATTGAGGTGGCTAGGGCACGTTGTATGGATGAAGGATGACAGGTTCTTTTTGGCCAACCGTCTAGGGCTAAACAGAAAGCAGGTCGTCCCCGTCTGGGGTGGGAGGACGTCATAAAGAAAGATTTAAAGAAAATGGGGACTTCGTCGGCGTGTGTAAAAAGGAAGGCTTTGAATAGATTGGGGTGGAGGAGGAGCGTGCGTAGCTGTGTTGGCCTCAGGTGTCTTGGTGCTTGCGGTGAGTTGTTAGTAGTAGTAGTAGTCTCAGAGCAAAAATATAAAAATAAGGCAGCATCATTCTGCCAGGGAGGGCCCTTGCCCCCCCCCCCCCCTTGCGGGCGCCCACGAGTAGTACTAATAGTAGAAGCAGTAGTAGAGTACACTTATTGCCTTTTGGTAAATTGATCATCCCGCTCATCATTCCCTGGAAGTTCCAACTTAAGGCTCTAAGTTATTCCTGAGATACGCCCTTATGACAATCCGCAAGAACACAACGTGTTTTGATTTAGTTGGACTTACCCACAACATTCCTTAAAAGCTTCAACTGAATGGATTTGGCCTTGTTTGGACACAAAAGGTAAAACATACCCTGCTTTCTCTAAATCTCTAAAACATTGTCGGCACAATGTATTATTTTTTGGTTTTAGACCAGGGCACTTTGTATCGAAGAATTTGTCGTAGAAACTTCAAAAAGGGCTCATTCGATTGGAAATTGGAGTGGCTTGTGCCCTTTTTAATAGTCGAAAGTGATTGGAAGGCAACTAACATCCCTTCCACGCCCACCATTTCCCCAAACACATCCAATCAAAATTCTGAGATAGCCATTTTGTTCAGCGTAGTTGACTTCCACATATAAATTAGTTTTTTGAGGAGGACACTCGACCAAAGCCCTCAGGGCAAGGGTTGTAAGTTATGCTCTGGGAGCATATAAGAATTTATAGAAAGCGTAGTCGTAGAAACTTCAAAAAAAGGCTCATTCGATTAGAAATTCAAAGAGCTAGTGCCCTTTTTAATAGTCGAAAGTGATTGGAGAGCAACTAACCCCCCCTCTCACGCCACCTTTTTCCCAAACCCATCCAATCAAAATTCTGAGATAGCCATTTTGTTCAACGCAGTTGAAAGTTCTGAAAATTAGGTCTTTGAGGATGACAACCCCCCACAGCCCACAGGGCAAGGGTTATAAGTTATGCCCTGGGGGCATATAAGGTTTTTATAGAACGCGTTGTCGTAGAAACTTCAAAAAGGGCTCATTCGATCGAAATTGAAAGGGCTAGTGCCCTTTTTAGTAGTCCAAAGTGATTGGAAGGCAACTAACACCCCTTCAAAGCCCACCATTTACCCAAATCACATCCAATCAAAATTTTGACATAGCCATTTTGTTCAACGAGATTGAAAGCTCTGGAAATTAGGTCTTTGAGGATGATAACCATCTCAGAGCCCTCAGGGCATGGGTTATATATTATGCCCTGGGGACATATAAGGTTTTTTATTGAAAGCCTTGTTGTAGAAACTTGAAAAAGGGCTCAATCGATTGGAAATTCAAAGGGCTAGTGCCCTTTTTAATATTCGAAAGTGATTGGAGGGCAACTAACCCCCCTCTTGCGCCCACATTTTACCCAAATCCATCCAATTAAAATTTTGAGATAGCCATTTTGTTCAACGTAGTTGAAAGTTCTGGAAATTAGGTGTTTGAGGATGACAACCCCCCACAGCCCTCAGGGCAAGGGTGGTAAGTTATGCCCTGGGTGCATATAAGGTTTTTATAGAAAGTGTTGTCGTAGAAACTTCAAAAAGGGCTCATTCGATTGGAAATTGAAATGGCTAGTGCCCTTTTTAATAGTCAAAAGTGATTGGAAGGCAACTAACACCCCTTCCACGCCCACTATTTCCCCAAACACATCAAACAAATTTTGAGATAGCCATTTTGTTCAGCGAAGTTGAAAGTTCTGGAAATTAGGTCTTTGAGGATGATGACCCCCTCAGAGCCCTCAGGGCACGGGTTATAAGTTATGCCCTGAGGGCATATAAGGTTTTTATTGAAAGCTTTGTTGTATAAACTTGAAAAAGGGCTCATTCGATTGGAAATTCAAAGGGCTAGTGCCCTTTTTAATAGTTGAAAGTTGTTTGAGGGCAACTAATCCCCCTCTCATGCCCACCTTCTCCCCAAACACGTACAATCAAAATTTTTAGATCACCATTTAATCCACCGTAGTTGACAGTTTTGAAAATTAGGTCTTTAAGGATGAAAACCCCCCCACCCAATAGCCCTCAGGGCAAGGGTTGTAAGTCATGTCCTGAAGGCATATAAGGTTTTTATAGAAAGCAATGTTGTAGAAACTTCAAAAAGGGCTCATTCAATTGGAAATTGAAAGGGCTAGTGTCCTATTTAATAGTCAAAAGTGATTGAAGGGTAACTAATCCCCCTCTCATACCCACCATTTTTCCAAACACATCCAATCATAATTTTGAGATATACATTTTGTTCAACGTAGTTGAAAGTTCTGGAAATTAGGCCTTTGGGGATAATAACACCCTCAGAGCCCCCAAGGCAAGGTTTGTAAGATATGCCCCGGGGGCATGTAAGGTTTTAATAGAAAGTTTTGTCGTAGAAACTTCAAAAAGGGCTCATTTGACTGGAAATTTAAAGCACTAGTGGCCTTTTTAATAGTCGAAAGTGAATGGAGAGTAACTAATCCCCCCTCACACCCACCATTTCCCTAAACACATTCAATTGAAGTTTAGAGACAGCCATTTTGTTCAAAGTGGTTAAAAGTTATGGACATTATGTATTTGAGGATAACATCCCCCCCCCCCTCGAGCCTCCAGGGCAAAGATTGTAAGTTATGCCTTGGGGGAATATATGGTTTTTATAGATAGCGTTATCATAGAAACTTCAAAAGGGGCTCATTCGATTGGAAATTTGAATGGTTATTGCCCTTTTTAATAGTCAAAAGTGATTGGAAGGCAACTAACACCCTTTGCACGCCCATGATTTCTCCAAACACATCCAATCAAAATTTTGAGATAGCAATTTTGTTCAACGTAGTTGATTTCCAGATAGAAAATATGTTTTTGGGGAGGTTTATAAGTTATGCCCTGGGAGCAAAGGTTGTAAGTTATGCCCTGGGGATATATAAGGTTTTTATAGATAGCGTTGTCATAGAAACTTCAAAAGGGGCTCATTTGATTGGAAATTGGAATGGCTAGCACCCCTTTTTTTTTATTAGTCAAAAGTGATTGGAAAGCAACTAACACCCCTTCTCTACGCCTTTCATTTCCCCAAACACATCCAATCAAATTTATAAGATAGCCATTTTTTTCAACGTAGTTGGAAGTTCCAGAAATTATGTCTTCAAGGAAGAATAATCCCCCCACACACACACCCCTTAGGCAAGGGTTGTAAGTTATGCCCTGGGGGTATATACGGTTTTTTATAGAGCTTTATAGTAGAAACTTCGAAAACTTCGAAGGGCTAGTGCCCTTTTTAACAGTCAAAAACGATTAGAGGAAAACTAAACACCCCTTCCACACCCACCATTTCCCCAAAAACAACCAATAAAATTTTGATATATCCATTTTGTTCAACTTAGTTGAAAAATTATGTCTTTGAGGATGACACTCCCCCCCCCACAGCCCTCAGGACAAGTGTTGTAAGTTTTGCCCTGAGGGCATATAAGGTTTTATCAAAAAATGTTGTCGTAGAAACTTAAAAAGGGCTCAATTTATGGGAAATTGAAAGTGCTAGCGTTGTCGTAGAAACTTCAGATAGGACTCAATCAATTGGAAATCGAGAGGGCTAGTGGTCTTATCAATAATCAAAAGTGATCGGAGGGTGATTACCCTCCCCCCCATACCCATCATTTCCCCAAACACTTCCGATCAACATTTTGATGCAGCAGTTTTGTTGAACGTAGTTTAAGGGTCCAGAACATATAGGGTTTTTATAGAAAGTGTGGTCACATAAACTTCAAAAGGGGGCTCATTGGATTGGTAATCAGACACCCTAGGGCTCTTTTTTAGAGTCAAAGATATCAGAGGGCACCTATCCTCGGCCCCCTACACACACGTCATAGTGTCCTGAAATGTGTCTTATAAAAATTTTTAGATAGCCATTCTATTCAAAATAGTCTAAATATTATATAACAAGCCTTTGGGGTTGAAACAAACCCCAGAGATTAGATGTAAGGGTTATAAGTTATGCCCAGGTGGTATTAAGGGTTTTTATGGAAGGGATGGTTGTTTAACTTCAGAAGAAGCTCAGTCTTTTTTCCCTGAAAAAAACTATGTCAATATAAAACGAACAGAAATTAATCAAAAAAGCTTTTTGCACAAAATAAGCTTTTCAAAAAAAAGTAAAGAACTCCATTGAACTAAAAATGAACAAAAATAGAATCAAAAAATCTACCAAGCATACAACTACCACAAATCAGTATCAATAAATAAACAAATGAAACCAAAAACAAACAGAAATTGAAATAAGTCAAACTCAAAACGAGCAGAAATCAATCTGAGTTGGTTTCCAAACCCTATGCTTTCTAAAAGCCAGAATATAGTTTGTACTTTACTGAAAAAATTCAAATGAATTTACTGAAAAACTGTGTATTGTCAGTTTAATATTCATATGCTCATATTTATTCTTTAAAATCTTAATTAATTTTTTATTTTGTTAAAGTTATAAAAGTGAAAACATGTAAAAGAATTTTTTTTTCAGTAAAGTACAAATTATATTCTGGCTTTTAGAAAGCATAAGGTTAAGAACCCAACTCAGATTGATTTCTGCTCGTTGTGAGTTTGACTTATTTCAATTTCTGTTTGTTTTCGGTTTCATTTGTTTATTTATTGATACTGATTTCTGGTAGTTGTATGCTTGGTAGATTTTTTGATTCTATTTTTGTTAATTTTTAGTTTAATGGAGTTCTTTACTATATTTTAAAAACTTATGTTGTGCAGAATTTTTTTTTTTATTAATACCATTAAATAGTGGTTTTTGCCTATATTTGCCTCTCAGTTCAGCAGATAATGCTAGAAAGCAATTTGTTGCTAGAAACTCCCTGTGGTCTTCCGCCGCCAATCATGATGGCGGCGCGCAAAAGTGTACCGGTGGCAAGTCGCTGTAATATTTTTGGAGGCAGGTCACTGGTTTTCGGAGTGGCTTTAGGGACTAGGCATATGCACCAAATTTGTCAGTTACCGAACATTTTTTCTATCAGATACTTTTGTAATGTGCCTTTTTTTGTTTTTGGCACCAGTTCCACTTTTTGGCCTCGGAAACGATCTGTTGGTTCATTTCGCCATCAGTGCAATCTGAGAAGAGTGAACTTTTGAAAGAAAAACAAGATCGTTGCCACGTCTGCGAGTTTTGTCCATCATCAGTTTAGCTCTGCTCCTGGATAGTCCATTTAAGAAAAATGCCAACAATTTCAGTTAAACCTGACAAACTTTTTGAGATAGTTGGCAGGACATATAGTAAGTTGTGATGTTGACAATTGGTTTTTGGCTATGTCTTTGAGTAGTTTTTGAGTAGCTTAAACACATTTACCTTAATCTGGGATTTTCAGTTTCCTTTTTGTCGGCTCTAGTTCTTAAATTTCTGGTACTTCAACAGAATTTTGAGCCCTATCATGCCTTTTTCTCTTCTAAATTTAGTTTAAGAAGCAGATTTTCCATTCTTTAAGGCCTTGTAGGCTAGACCAAGATTGAGAAAAGATATTTGGCTGAAAATACTTGCCTTGTGCCTCATTTGAATATTAAATCTATTGCTCAAGGTTTCCCTTTGGTAAATTAGCAGTTTTCAAAATAATTTAGGCCAGGATGAAAGTGAATACATCACTTAATGGCTTTTTATCACTTTATGCTCTTTCATAGTTCTAGGCTATAATCATTTCTGATAGAAAGTCCATTGTGAGCCCTTAATGGAGACCAAAAAGGTAAAATGATCCATATTAAACAAAAGTTTAAAGCGTGTTTCTAAAAAAAACTGGCTAATTAGAAACTATGGTAAATTTTTTGCAGTTCATATTATTGACTTGCAAATAAAGTAAACATACCACTTGATGCCTTTTTGGTAAAATTCTACTTTAGCTACTTTTAAATATCTTGGAAAGGGGTTAGGTTAGGGAAATAGCCTATAACTTTCAGGGATGAGTCTACAGACTAAAATATGTCCCAGGAAGGTATTTTTGAAATACCTACCTCAATATTTCAATAGGTTTTTATTGAAATAGGTATAATATTTCAATAGGTCCTATTGAAATTTTAACAAAACAACATTTGGTAAATTTTTACCAAATCATATTATTGATTTACAAATAAAGTGAATATACCACTCAATGCCTTTTTTTATGCTCTTTCCAAATATAATAATCATTTTTTTTGAAATGAATTTTACCCCCACCCCTATATATACCAATTCAGGGTATATATTTGCAAATTTGGGGGTGGGAGTAAATTTTAAACTTACCTCCCATTTACATCAGAAAATAAAATTTACCCCCCACCCCCCTAATGTGCAAATATATACCCTGAATTGGTATATATAGGGGTGGGGCTAAAATCCATTTCTGACAAAAATGATTATTATATTTGGAAAGAGCATAAAAAAGGCATCAAGTGATATGTTTGCTTTATTCATAAGTTGATAATATGATTCGGTAGAAATTTACCCAACATTTTACCTTAATTTTCAGTTATCAGTTTCTTTTTCTCTGGCTTTAGTTTTGAAAATGCAATTCCTGTTATTTGAATAGAATTTTAAGCCATATCAATGTTTTTTTTTTTTTTTTTTTTATCAAAATTTAGGAAATGTATTTGCATGCCTTTAAAACCTTATAGATTGGGACTGAGCAAAGTTGTGGAGCTGAAAACAATTTTGTTGCACTTCATTTAAGCAGAAGATCTATTTTGCAAGGTTTCACTTTTATTACATACAGATTTTTAAAAGTCATCAAAGGTCATGTCCCTCTACAGGGAGAAGGAGAGAGTGGAGGTTGGTACTCAAAATACCTTCCTGAGACATAATTTAGCCTGTAGACCCATCCCTGAAAGTTTCATTTTTCTAACCTAACCCCTTTCCAAGATAGCCAAAAGTAGTTAAAGTAGAATTTTAATGCCTTTTTTTTATGGTCTTTCCAAATATAATAATCATTTTGATCAGAAATGAATTTTACCCCCAAACCTATAAATACCAATTCAGGGTATATATTTGCACATTAGGGGGATGGGGTAAAGTTTAAACTTACCTCTCATTTACATCAGAAATAAAATTCTCCCCCCCCTAATGTGCAAATATATACCCTGAATTGATATATATATATATATATATATATATATATATATATATATATATATATATATATATTATATATATATATATATATATATATATATATATATATATATATATATATACTATATATTTATATATATATATATATATATATATATAATATATATATATATATATATATATATATATATATATATATATATATATATATATATATATATATATATATATATATATATATATATATATATATATATATCTATTGTCTGACAAAAATGATTATTATATTTGGAAAGAGCTTTAATGTTTACTTTATTTGTAAGTCTATAATATGAACTGTGAAAAATTTACCAAAATTTTGCCAGTTACAGCTGACTCAGGAATTGCTGTAAATTTGCAACAGGCCTTATAATTTAGCTAAGATAAAAATCAAAACCTCATTTAATGCCTTTTTTAAATGCTCTTTCATAATTCAATAATTGTTTCTGGGGCTAATTACATCTTAAGCCCTTAAAGGGGCCCCAAAGGTATTTCATTTTTGTAACCTCACAAAGAAGTTATCAACACTAGTTAAGTTATTGAAAAGTGGTTAAAAACATATCACTAGTTTATAATTACCTTAAATCACATTGTCCAGCAAAAGAAGGAAAAAAAAAATCCCATAGAGTTGCTGGTCAGTGATGATGAGGAACCATTGGTTTGGTGGCATCCCACTCTGTTTTCCATGGTTTGGTGGACCAATTCTTACAAACAGTGATCTTGAATGCATTGACAGAGGGAGTGGTGACAGCTGCATTGGGAAAGACTGTTCCAGGGGGCCACTACTCTATTGGAGAAATAGTGGTTGTGGAGTTTGCTGTGAGCTCTCTTCCAGAGCAGCTTCTTACTGTGCCCTTTTCTCCTGGATGATTTGTCAAGTTGGAAAGGCTTCTGAGAAGAGGAATCAGCATGCAGTAGCTTGTAAGCCATGATGACATCACCCCTCCATTGTCTGTAGATGAGTGTTGGGAGCTGTAGTTTGTTCAGGTTAGATGGATAGTCAAGGTTCTTGCATCCATCAACAGCTTTGGTGTGTGTGCCTTTGATCAGACTCTATTTCTGTTGGTCACCCTTATTCAGAGGCATGGCAACACACATCCCAAATTCCAGCAATGGTTGCAAGACCCTTGTATAGCTTTGTCTTGACTTTGGATCATCTGCTATGTACTGTACACTTAATTATTCCAAGGGTCTGAGATGCTTTGACAACTGCTGTTTGTGTGTGTTTGTGGAATTTTAATTCTTCATCATCAACTATTCCCCAATCTCTTTCAGCTGCCAAAGAACCAATGGATTGCCTAGAGCCATCCCCTCCACTCATATGGTACTGCCACTTCTCATTTTTTCCCCCCAAAATGTACTGTCTTGCATTTCTGAATGTTAAACTGAGGCTTCCATTGGTGGGCCCAAAGGGAAAGTGAATCCAGGTCTTCCTGTATGGTGGCTCTTGTTGCTGTTGATTCTGCAGGCCCAATAAGCTTTGAATCATTGGCATAAATGCTCATCTTGTTTCTTACAGCCTGTGGAGCATCATTAATGAAAATATTGGAAAGTGTTGGGCCCAAGAGAGTTCCCTGGGGCATGCCACTATCAACTACAGCAACTTCTGAGAGGAATTTGCACCCATTATCCCCAAACTCTTTAATCTCTGCTTTCTCCCTGAGAGGAACTGCATCACCCATTCAACAACCTCCACATTTATCCCAGTAGCTATGAGTTTTACCTTCAAACAGTGATGGCAACTTTGTCAAAAGCCTTTGCAATGTCAAATAAGATCATATCAGCAGGGATACCCAGGTCTAGCAGTTTGGCAACATATTCATATGCATCAATAAGATTTGTCTTGACTGAGTGTCCAGATCTGAATCCATGTTGGCTATCAGTAAGTAGTTTGTTGTCAATCAGGTGTTTCATAACAATGGTATATGCAATTCCTTTGAGGATTTTACTGACTGTTGAGGTGATACTAATGGGTTGGTAATTGGCAGCACAGTTCCTGCTTCCACCCTTGTGAACAGGTGTAATATTTGTATTTTGCCTATCTTGAGGGACTTGTTTGGTATCAAGAGACTTCTGGAATAGTTTTGCTAGGGGGATGGCAAGCTCTGCCTGAACCTCTTCCAAAGTCCAAGGGTGAACCCCGTCAGGACCAACTGACTTATTTGGGTTCAATCTTTTGAGCTGTGATTCCACATCCAAAGTGCCAACAGTATTAATTTGCATCTGTTTCTGAATATCATACTCCAGCCTCTGTGGCAAGGGGTTATCTTCTGGAGGTGTAAAAAACTGACTTGAACTCCTGGTTCAAGAGCTTCAGCTATATCTCCAGGGTTGCTTATGGTATTCCCATTAACTGAGCATTTGGTTACTGAATGTCTTCCAGGGTTTTGAGTGGAAGCATACTTCCAAAATTTCTTTGGATTTGTTTTCAATGCTGAAGCTGAAGACTCATCATACTTGCTAGTAACTTCTCTTGCAAGGTAGTGGACTTTGTTTTGTATTTGTTTGAATTTGTCATGAATGCCTGTGTTGGGACATCCTGGTACCTTTTCCAGGACTTATTTTTCTTTTGGACTGCTAGCTTGATTTCTCATGTTATGAAAGGGAGTATTCTTGGTCTTTGTTGTGGTTGTTGTGTTTTGCAGTTGTCTCACTGAGAACCCTTTCATCTCAAGCCAAGCCCCCTCTACATTATTCTTTTCAGCAAAGGACCAATCTTGGTTAGCTAAATCTTGCCTGACCTTGTTGTAGTTTGTATACACATGCTTTCTAAAATTATTTGTCTGCAGATACAACTTTAGTTGACAAGTTATGGCTATATGGTTATACATTGGATTGCCTCTTCATCTTTGACAAATAGGAGATCAAGGAAAGATGGGTTCTGGCCCTCTCTGTACCTAGTCAGGAAATCAATTGTCTGATACAATGAATGTTCTTGTAGGCAATTGCAGAGTAGGCCAATCTGGTCATTGTTATCTCCTGTAGCAGCATAACCACTAAACCATTGAAGCTGAGGCAGGTTGAAGTCTCCAACAATTACTATATTATGGCAAGGACAACTCATCACTGAACTTGTAGAATTTACAATCGCGAGGTAGGAAAAATTGCAATCTTAGCTAAATTATAAGGCCTGCTGCAAATTTACCAGAACTGTAACAACTATTTTCCTTAGTCTTAATAATAAAATGTCAGTTTGAAAGCACATTTGTTTTTTTACAGCTAGAAAACCCTCAAAATAATATCAGTTTTGCTGTGATGTTATTTCCAAGGGATTTCTGGCTCTTTTTAAAAAATCCTGCAATTTTGTCTTCAAAATAATATTTATAGTTAAGACTAAAGAATATAATATTTACCATTATTGAATCAGCTACAAATGGCAATTATTTCTCACTGGCTATTTTTTTTTTTTTTTTTTTTTTTTTTTTTTTTTTTTTTTTTTTTTTTTTTTTTTTTTTTTTTTGAGAAACAAGTTTTTTAAACTTATGGTTACTGTGGACTGTTTTGGGCTCTTTAAGGGTTCAAGATTAAATTCCCCCAGAAGCAATTATTGAATTATGAAAGAGCATAAAAAAGCACCAAGTGGTATATTCGCTTTCATGATAGCTAAATTATGTTGTAAACTACAAACTTACCTTCACTTTTATAGCACAAAGATTATTAGAGTGCCCTTTGGCACTCTAATAATCTCAAATTGGCACTCTAATAACGTCAAAATTTAGTGCCCTTTGGAGTAGAATAGAATATAATATAATATATAATGGTAGAATAGAATAGAATATAATAGATATATATAGAATATAATAGAATAGAATATAATATATAATGGTAAAATCTGATTAGATAATTTTTTTTGCACCATTGGAAAGCAGTTAATTAAGGTAAATGAACTACCTATCTCCACTCCTTCTCTCTCCAGAAGGCACTGACCTTTGATGAACTTTTCTAATGATTAATTAAAAAACTTTTTCCACAAAATAAGTTTTTCAAAAAAAAAAGTAAAGAACTCCATTAAACCAAAAATGAACAAAAATAGAATCAAATTATGTACCAAACATACAACTACCACAAATCAATATCAATAATAAATATAACCCAAAACAAACAGAAATTAAAATAAGTCAAACTGAAAACAAGCAAAAATTAATATGAGTAGGGCTCTAAACCCCATGCGTTCTAAAAGCTAGATTATAATTTGTATTTTACTGAAAAAAATTCAAATGAATTTAGTGAAAAAAATATGTATGGTCAGTTCAATGCACAAAATAGGATCAAATAATCTACCAAGCATACAACTACCACAAATCAGTATCAATGAAAAAATAAAACCCAAAAAAAACAGAAATTAAAATATGTCAAACTCAAAAAGAGCAGAAATTAATCTGAGTAGGGTTCTAAACCCTATGCTTTCTAAAAGCTAGAATATAATTTTGTACTTTATTCAATTTTTTTTTAATGTTTTCACTTTTATAACCTTAAGAAATCAAAAATTAATTAAGATTTTATGGAATAAATATAAGCATATGTACATTAAACTGACAATGCATTTTTTTTTTCAGTAAATTCGTTTGATTTTTTTTTCAGTTCTTTACTGAAAACGTTTGACACTAAGAGTTCAAAATCCTATTCTATGGCTAAAAAAAATGTATTCTTTTTCTTTTTAATTCTTATAGAGCAATTCTTTAAAAAAATTCTTTTTAATGTTGCCACTTTTATAACTTTAAGAAATCAAAAATTAAAATTAAGGTTTTAAGGAATAAATATCAGCATATGTATATTAAACTGACAATGCAGATTTTGTTCAGTAAATTCAATTGAATTTTTTTCAGTAAAGTACAAATTATATTCTGGCTTTTAGAAAGCATAGTGTTTAGAACCCTATTCAGATTAAGTCTTGGTTACATCATGTGTTGGTTAAGCAGGAGCATGAATTAAAAAAAAAAAAAAAAATCAAAATTAAATTAAAAAAAGTATTTTCAACTATGACTAAGGGAGGGGTTAATTTTCCTCAGGGAGTATACTTAATGGGTTTGAGAATTTTCCAAGAGAAAACACCTAAACCTATAGATAATAGCCTAAGCAATTAAAGTATTTCTGAAGGATAGATTGTCTTTGGACTCATCAAATTATTAATGTCTAAGCGGTTAAAGATGAAAAACGCGCCGAATCTAATGAACTAGCTTTGCTTATTTTTTGCACCGTAGTAATTTAGACGAAAATGTAGTATTTCCCTTGAAAATTTTGAATGAAAATTCTGTGAGTGTGGAATAAAAACACAATTGAAAAATTTAAAATGAAAAAGAAAAAATTAATACTGATTTTGACAAATTTTCTTGAATAATTATAAATACATACATTGGTGGGTGTGTAATAATATTTTAAGCTCGAAAGATAACTAACTTACAATAATAATTTTTCTCATGTCAAAAATTACCTTATTAGTAGTCATGTTAAAATTACTGGGAATTACAAAGTTGAATCGGAGCTCTCAAGAAGGGATGTAGCTCCAACATTTTATTGGGGGGAGGGCGGGGGGCAAGAGGGATCTGAATCCGAAAAGTCAAGAGCATGGGCTATAGAATCTTTTTTTCTCCAAATCATTGCCCGCCAACAACGCCACTGCTTTGAAGGGTATTTTTAGAAATAGAATTAATTATGAATACATTTTTCAGTACATTTATTTGAATTTTTTTTCAGCTCTTTACTGAAAACGTTTGACACTAAGAGCTCAAAATCTTATTCTATGGCAAAAAAAAAATATTCTTTATCTTTTTAATTCTTATATAGCAATTCTTTTTAAAAAATTCTTTTTTAATGTTTTCACTTTTATAACTTTAAGAAATCAAAAATTAATTAAGAGTTAAAGGAATAAATATCAGCATATGTATATTAAACTGACAATGCAGATTTTTTTCAGTAAATTCATTTGAATTTTTTTCAGTAAAGTACAAATTATATTCTGGATTTTAGAAAGCATAGTGTTTAGAACCCTATTCAGATTAAGTCTTGGTTACATCATGTCTTGGTTAAGCCTTGGCATGAATTAAAAAAAATCAAATTAAATTAAATAAAAATATATTTTCAACTATGACTGTGAGAGGGGGTAATTTTCCTCAGGGAGTATTCTTAATGGAATTGGAGAATTTTCCATGAGAAAACACCGAAACCTATAGATAATAGTCTAAACAATTAAAGTATTTGTGAAGATAGATTGTCTTTGGACTCATCAAATTATTAATGTCTAAGCTTTTATAGACGAAAAACGCGCCTAATGAACTAGCGAATCTAAACGAATCTAATGAACTAGCTTTGCTTATTTTTTTGCACTGTAGTAATTTAGACGCTAATGTTGCATTTCCCTTGAAAATTTTGAATGAAAATTCTGTGAATGCGGAATAAAAACAGAATTGAAAAATTAAAATGAAAAAGAAAAAAATTAATACCGTTTTTGACACATTTTCTTGACTAATTATAAATACATACATAGGTGGGCGTCTAGTAATAATTTAAGCTCGAATGATGACTAACTTACAATAACAATTCTTCTCATGTTAAAAATTACCTTATTAACAGTCATGTTAAAATTACTGGGAATTACAAAGTTGAATCGGAGCTCTCAAGCAGGGATGTAGCTACAACACTTTATTGGGGGGGGGGGGGGAGACAAGATGGATCTCCATCTGACTGTGGTGGATCCAGAGGGGGGGCGAGGGGGGCACGCGCCCCCTAGCGTAGTCTAAAGTAGTGTAATTTACTAATAACCTAAGTTTGCGTTGATTAAACTTGCTTTTAACGCAAGTTTATCAGATCAACCTATTTTGCGCCTCCCTAAATTGTTTTTATAGGATCAACCTATTTTGCACCCCCCCCCCTCCTAAAAAATCCTGGATCCGCCCCTGCCATCCGAAAAGTCAAGAGCATGGGCTATAGAATCATTTTTCTCCAAATCATTGCCCGCCTGAAACAACACCACTGCTTTCAAGGTTATTTTTAGAAATATAATTAATTATGAATAATTTTTTTTGGCCATAAAATAGGATTTTGAATTCTTAGTGTCAAACGTTTTCAGTAAAGAACTGAAAAAAATTCAAATGAATTTACTAAAAAAAAATATGCATTGTCAGTTTAATGTGCATTTGCTTATATTTATTCCATAAAATCTTAATTAATTTTTGATTTCTTAAGGTTATAAAAGTGAAAACATTGAAAAAAAATTTTGAATAAAGTGCAAAATTATATTCTAGCTTTTAGAAAGCATAGGGTTTAGAACCCTACTCAGATTAATTTCTGCTCGTTTTGAGTTTGACATATTTTAATTTCTGTTTGTTTTGGGTTTCATTTTTTTATTGATGCTGATTTGTGGTAGTTGTATGCTTGGTAGATTATTTTATTCTATTTTGTTCTTTAAACTGACCATACACATTTTTTTCACTAAATTCATTTGAATTTTTTTTCAGTAAAATACAAATTATATTCTAGCTTTTAGAACACATGGGGTTTAGAGCCCTACTCATATTAATTTCTGCTTGTTTTGAGTTTGACTTATTTTAATTTTCTGTTTGTTTTGGGTTATATTTATTTATTGATACTGATTTGTCGTAGTTGTATGTTTGGTACATAATTTGATTCTATTTTTGTTCATTTTTGGTTTAATGGAGTTCTTTACTTTTTTTTTGAAAAACTTATTTTGTGGAAAAAGTTTTTTTTTAATTAATTTCTGTTCGTTTTATATTGACATAATCTTTTTCAGGGAGAAAGACAAAGCCTCTTCTAAACTTAAACAACTATCCCTTCCATAAAAACCTTAAATACCCCCTGGGCATAACTTACAATCCTTGCCCCTTATCTGTGTGGGGTTGTTTCAACCCCACAAGCCAGGTTATATGATATTTAGACTATTTTGTATAGAATGGCCGTCTCAAAATTTCTATTAGATGCATTTTCTATAGATATGACGATATTTATTGCTTAAAATCTTAACTAATTTTCGATTCCTTAAAGTTGTAAAGGTGAAAACATTTAAAAGAATTTTTATCAATAAAGTAATAATAATATTCTGGCTTTTAGAAAGCATAGGGTTTAGCATTAACCCCTGTTTAGCATTTGCCCCCAGGGCATAACTTAAAACCCTTGCCCTGAGGGTTGTGGGGGGGGTCTCCTCCTTAAAAACATATTTTCTATCTGGAAATCAACTACGCTGAACAAAATGGCTATCTCAAAATTTTGATTGGATGTGTTTGGGGAATGATGGGCTTGGGGGGGGGGGGAAATTGCCCTCCAATCACTTTTGACTATAAAAAGGGTACTAGCCCTTTGAATTTCCAATGGAATGAGCCTGTTTTGAAGTTTCAACGACAACGCCTTCTATAAAAACCTTGTATGCCCCCAGGGCATAACTTAAAACCCTTGCCCTGAGGGTGTGGGGGAGTATCCTCCTCAAAAACATATTTTCTATCTGAAAATCAACTACGCTGAACAAAATGGCTATCCCAAAATTTTGATTGGATGTGTTTGGTTTGGGGAATGATGTGCGTGGGGGGGGGGGCTAGTTTGCCCTCCAATCTCTTTCAACTATTAAAAAGGACACTAGCCACTCCAATTTCCAATCAAATGAGCCCTTTTGAAGTTTCTACGACAATGCTTTCAATAAAAACTTTACTCACTTCTATCATTTAACTTGTAACCTTAATTTTCAGTTGTCAGTTTCTTTTCTCTGATTTTAGTTTCTGAAAATGTAATTAATTTTTATTGGATGTGTTTGGGGGAATGATGGGTGTGGGGGGGGGGCTAGTTGCCCTCCAATCACTTTCGACTATTAAAAAGGGCACTAGCCCTTTGAATTTCCAGTCGAATGAGCTTTTTATTGAAGTTTCTACGACAATGCCTTTTTTAAAAACCTTATATACCCCCAGGGCATAACTTAAAACCCTTGCCCTGAGGGTTGTGGGGGAGTGTCCTCCTCAAAAACATATTTTCTATCTGGAAATCAAACTACACTGAACAAAATGGCTATCTCAAAATTTTGATTGGATGTGTTTTGGGGGAATGAAGGGCGTGGGGGGGGGCACCTTGAAAATCATAAATTTTTGCATTCTCCAAAGAACTGGATAGCCCATAGTTGTCACTTTTGACTACTCACTTCGATCATTAACAAAAGGGTAGGCTACTATTAAAAAGGGCACAGCCCTTTGAATTTCCAGTCGAATGAGTTTTATTGAAGTTTCTACGAACAATGCCATCCAGGGTTGTGGGGGGAGTGTCCTCCTCAATTTATTTTCCAACTACACTGAACAAAATGGCTATCTCAAAATTTGATTGGATTGTTTGGGGAATGAAGGGCGTGGGGGGGGCAGTTGCCCTCCAACGCACTTTTGACTATTAAAGGGTTAGGCTACTAGCGTTTGAATTTTCCATCACAATGAGCCTGTTTTGAAGTTTCTACGACAAACCTTCTATAAAAATCTTATATGCTCCCAGGGCATACTTAAACCCCTTGCCCTGAGGTCTCAAAAAGATATTTACTATCTGGAAATCAACTATGCTGAACAAAATGGCTATCTCAAAATTTTGATTGGATGTGTTTGGGGGAATGATAGGCAGGGGGGGGGGGCTAGTTGCCCTCCAATCCCTTTTGACTATTAAAAAGGGTACTAGCCCTTTGAATTTCCAATCGAATGAGCCTGTTTTGAAGTTTCAACGACAACGCCTTCTATAAAAACCTTGTATGCCTCCAGGGCATAACTTAAAACCCTTGCACTGAGGGCTCTGAGGGGGCCTATCATCCTAAAAGGCAATATTTCTAGAACTTTCAACTATGTTGAACAAAATGGATATCTCAAAATTTTAATTCGATGTGTTTGGGAAAATGGTGGGCGTGAGAGGGGCGTTAGTCGCTATCCAGTCACTTTCAACTATTAAAAAGGCACTAGCCCTTTCAATTTCCAATTGAATGAGCCCTTTTGAAGTTTCTATGACAACGCTTTCAATAAAAACTTTATATGCCCCCAGGGCATAACTTACAACCCTTGCCCTGAGGGCTGTGGGGGGAGGGGTTGTCATCCTTAAAGACCTAATTTCCAAAACTTTCAACTACGTTGAATAAAATGGCTATCTAAAAATTTTGATTGGATGTGTTTGGGGAAAGGTGGGCATCAGAGGGGGGTTAGTTGCCCTCAAATCACTTTCGACTATTAAAAAGGGTACTAGTCCTTTGAATTTCAAATCGAATGAACCCTTTTTCAAGTTTTTATGACAAAGATTTCAATAAAAACCTTATATGCCCCCAGGGCATAACTTATAATCCTTGCCCTGAGGGTTGTGGGGGAGTGTTCTCCTCAACAATACTTTCTATCTGGAAATCAACTACCCTGAACAAAATGGCTATCGCAAAATTTTTATTGAATGTGTTTGGGGAATGATGGGTGTAGGGGGGATGGCTAGTTGCCCTCCAATTACTTTCGACTATTAAAAAGGGCACTAGCCCTTTGAATTTCCAGTCGAATGATTTTTTATTGAAGTTTCTACAACAACGCCTTTTTTAAAAACCTTATATACCCCCAGGGCATAACTTAAAACCCTTGCCTGAGGGATGTGGGGGAGTGTCCTCCTCAAAAAACATATTTTCTATCTGGAAATCAACTATGCTGAACAAAATGGCTATCTCAAAATTTTGATTGGATGTGTTTGGGGGAATGAAGGGCGTGGGGGGGCCAGTTGCCCTCCAATCACTTTCGTCTATTAAAAAGGGTACTAGCCCTTTGAATTTCCAATCGAATGAGCCCGTTTTGAAGTTTCTACGACAACGCCTTCTATAAAAACCTTATATGCCCCCAGGCCATAACTTAAAACCCTTGTCCTGAGGGTTGTGAGGGAGTGTCCTCCTCAAAAACATATTTTCTATCTGGAAATACTATGCTCGACAAAATGGTTATCTCAAAATTTTGATTGGATGTGTTTGGGGGAATGATGGGCGTGGGGGCTAGTTGCCCTCCAATCACTTTCGACTATTAAAAAGGCACTAGCCCTTTGAATTTCCAATCGAATGAGCCTATTTTGAAGTTTCTACGACAATGCCTTCTATAAAAATCTTATATGCTCCCAGGGCATAACTTAAACCCCTTGCCCTGAGGTTGTGGGGAGTGTCCTCCTCAAAAAGATATTTTCTATCTGGGAATCAACTATGCTGAACAAAATGGCTATCTCAAAATTTTGATTGGATGTGTTTTGGGGGAATGATAGGCAGGGGTGGGGCTAGTTGCCCTCCAATCACTTTTGACTATTAAAAAGGGTACTAGCCCTTTGAATTTCCAATCGAATGAGCATGTTTTGAAGTTTCTACGACAACGCCTTCTATAAAAACCTTATATGCTCCCAGGACATAACTTAAAAACCCTTGCCCTGAGGGTGGTGGGGGAGTGTCCTCCTGAAAAACATATTTTCTATCTGGAAATCAACTACGCTGAACAAAATGGCTATCTCAAAATTTTGATTGGATGTATTTGAGGGAATGATGGGCGTGGGGGGGGGGGGCTAGTTGCCCTCCAATCACTGTCGACTATTAAAAAGGGCACTAGCCACTCCCATTTTTCAGTCGAATGAGCCCTTTTCGAAGTTTCTACGACAAATCTTTTGATACGAAGTTCCCGAGTATGGAGAAAAATACAAAAAACAACACATTGTGCCTGCATCGTTCTTTACTTAGGCAGCGCTAGCGCGCTGCCTATTATTGTGCTGTAAAAGTAAACCTTGCAAAACGGGTCTTCTGCTCAAATAAAGGTCAAGATAAGTGCTTTGAGCCTCATGCCTTTGTTCAATCCTGATTGATAAGGTTTTAAAGATCTGTAAATTTATTTTTAAATTTGGGAAATTGCATTTTTGATATGGCTTTTAAGCTGTATCTAGGTTTTGTCACAGCAGTGAATAGGGTAATGTTTTGCTAATTATTATTATATTAATTGCTAATTATAAATTAATTTGGTTATAGTTAATTTTTTTAGATTAATTTAATTAATATAATATATTTTAATAATTAATTAATACTATAATAATTATATTAATTATTTGCTAATTATAATTAGCAAATTAATTTGCTGATTAAAATTATATGCTATCCTTTTGCTTGGGTAGCATATAATTTTAAACATATATTTTGATTTAAATGTGCATTCCATAAACATGACCACTAGGAACCTAATCTTGGATTACACACAAGAAAAAACCTTCAGCTTTTTTTATTAGATCCAGAAAAGGATGAACCACGGTACATTGAGTAGCACAGTCACTCAATTATAGCATCATGCCCCAGAGGAGCATTATCTTGTAGAGCATGATAGGATTTTGTCAAAAATTATATTTTTATTTTTAATATTATGCTTTGTTATTGACAAAAGGCACTAATTATATCAGTATATTTAAGTGACCTCTTAAACATCTCTCTATGACATGTCAGCACCCATTACCAGCACTTAAAAAAAAAAAAAAAAAAGACATCTCTGGATCCCATGTGAAAAAGGGATTATCCTTGCTTTTGATGGGTCTCTGGCTATTTTTAAAGATTTGACCATGAAGATTAATCAAAATAATAGTTATCATTCATGGATCAGCTTCAAATGGTGATTCATACTTGCGTAACAGTTTTTTGTTATTCAAAATGCATCTTTAAGTTTTTGGTTACTACAAGCCCGGGGTTGTTCTTTACTAGGTTGCCCCCAAGGGGGCAACCATGACACAATCTAGATAGTTTTACACAGTTGGGATTAGGCTGGTTTGGATTGGTTGACTAATATCTAAGAAAACTTTTTTAATATTAAGTGAACAAATGTTATCCTTACATCCAAGCATATGTAAATACAATTATTCTGCTTCTCAACACTTGCCTTAGATTGAATGTTTTCATTATAGAGTCTATCTATAACTTAGATACATATTCTAAATTTTACATCCATTTCTTCTAGATTTGGCAGCATTTTCTAAGTCTAGGCTCAGATTAAAGTGTATCTATGATTAGGCTTTAGTGATGACTATCAGTGCAGTCAAAAATTGTTAATGTTGTTTATGGCTAGAATTGTCAAGTTGAATTTCATACTTATCTAGGAAATTTAAATGAATCCAATTGTGAAATAATCCACATTTTGTATGGTATAATGGAGATTTTACAGTGATTTAATTATTGAAGTGATGCTTAGCTGTCTGACTGCTAAGTGTTTTACCCATTATTTTTTCAAAATAGTGTTAATTGGGAAGTTTTTTTATCTTTGTTTCTTTTTGTGCTGAAGACGCCTCGTTTACATACAGGCAAAGTATCTGCATCATTTAGTTTTTCATCTTTTCTCTCTACCGGCTGCAGTTTAATGAACAAATAGTTAATAAGGGAATTTAGATTTTACAAAATCCCAGGGGACAAGATTACCTACCAAACCAAAAAGAATTGCTTCAATAACAGCTAACAATAATAGGATTATTTTGCAACAAAATAATTGACTTCATTTCCATTTTTATAGTTTTTTACTCAGTTGCTTTGATGTTCTCATTGAAGTAACTCTATTAGCTTCTGTGACCTATGTGGATCAGTTGCAACAATTGTATTTTACTGGTGGTGGTTTTATTTGTTTTTAGTTTATTTTAGTTTTTATCTTTGTTTCTTCTGTGCTGAGGGCGCCTTGTTTACATACAGGAAAAATATACATGTTGTTTTTAGTTTTTCATCTTTTCTCTCTACTGACTGCAGTCGTGTTTGTTGTTCTTCATTGAGTTTTTTCTCTCTCTTTGTTGTTTTTTTTGACATTAGCACTAATTCTTTTTTTTTATTAAAGTGTTTCCTTCTGAAAAAAGAACCACTCTCTTAGACTGTCACTGAGTTTTCTATTAACTATCAAAGATAGGGGTAGACCTGGGGGGGAGGGGAGGAGTTATGGGTAATTTACAAGAGTTGAAACGGTGAAATTAGAGTAGCAATAAGTGTCTGATCTAAGTTTTTGATAGGAAAACGATTGCAAAGCTTAAACAAAATTTAAAGTGTTGATGTTTTTGCTGACACTAGCACCAGTTCCCATTCTGAAATTATCCATACTCTTTGTATCAGCATATAAATTGTTAGCATGAGGGGTATTGATTGCGATAAATTGTTAGGCTTTGGATAGATTGGGATGGGGGAGGATCATGCATTGCTATGTTGGCCTGAGGCAGCTTGGTGCTCTGGTGAGTTGTTAGTAGTAATAGCAGTAGTATCTCAATTCTACATAGACAAATGTTCAGTCCCCTCTGTATGTTTAAACTACTTTATTTTATGGAGAATGGTAATGGCAATTGATATGAAAAAAGGGTCATGTTGTGCTAAAAAATGTTGTAAATGTTTTATAGTGGGTTGTATGTTTATCCATGAGGGGGATGGGGGGAGAATTTAGCAATACACTTTTATTGTTTATATAAAAGTATTTATGATTGTTTTAAAGTAGTTTTCATAATTCTTGATAACCAATTCTTATTGCAAATAATAAAGAGCAAGGAGTCTCTTTAAGGGCTTGAAGTAAAATTTGTAAAGAAGCAATTAGTATATTTTTAAAGAGCATAAAAGAGATGCATCAAGTATTGTGATCATATTTCTACTTAGCTAAGTAATGGAAAAACCCTCTAAAATTTTGCCAATAAAACTGATATAGAGAGCCCCAGTATATTTCTTACATTCAATTGTTTTTGATATTTTTTTATTTTTTATTTAGACACACTTCATAAATATATAGGATTCAATTTCTTCTTCTGACTGATGCACCTTGACTTGACTTATACCCCATCTGGCCTTTGTGGTTGTATTGGGGCTTCTTCTCTTCTAACTAGTCGTTGAATATGGCGACGGTATTCGGTTCTATCTGGTGCAAGACGCAGGAGTTGGGTGAGGTTCTGGCCATTGAAGTTGTCGTACCATCTCTTGCGAGGTCGGCCACGAGGTCGTGTGCCATGTACCCGTCCTTCAAACGTGATTTTGGGGAGTTGATTTGATGACATTCGTTGGATATGACCAAGCCAGCGGAGTTGCTGACTTCTAATTCGGTCCATAATAGTGTATGAGCAGTGGAGGAGTTTGTAGAGGTCTTCATTGGATACTCGGTCAATGTAGGTGATCCCTGCTATGCAACGGAGACATCTTGTTTCAAATGCGGAGATTCGCCTTTTGTCATCAGCTTAATTGACCATGTTTCAGTTGCATACATAGCAATGGGGGCTGTGAGAGAGTTAAAGAGCCGGACCTTCAATGATTTTAATAGTAATTTACTTTTCAAAATTGATGATAGGCTCTTGAAGCTGCTGGTTGCAAGGCCCAGTCTACACCTAATCGATTTTGAGCAATCGTTGCTAGAGCTTAAAAGACTGCCGAGGTAGACAAGAGATTTTAGATTTTCAATTTGCTCTCCTTTTATGGTTAGCTGTATGGCTCTGGGTGCAGAGTCTCTGGATACCCGCATGACTTTCGTTTTTGTTGTGTTGACAACCATCCCAAAGGCGTCGGTTGCTGACACTATCTCGTTTGTGTCTGTTTGGAGGATATGTTCATGACTGTTAATTTTCATGATGTCGTCTGCATGCATACGGTAATTTTGTCTACAAGTTTCCCTCCAATGGATGCACCGTCTGTGGTTTTAGCAAGTGATAAAAGCTGCATTTAGAAACGGATTAAATAGGTGAGGGGATAGGAGGCAACCCTGAAGAACACCTGCTGACGTCTGGAACTCTTCTGTCAACCCCTCAGGCGTCTGAACCTGGCTACAGAAGTTCAAATACATATCTTTAATGAACGTTGCCATGTTTTTGGGGACTCCATAATGCAGAAGTATGTGCCAAAGCCCGTTGCGCCATATTAAATCGAAGGCCTGTTTAAAGTCAATAAAAAGTAAGAGAGCCATTCTTTCGTAATTTCTATATTTTTCTCCATCAGTTGTCGGGTGGAAAATATATGATCTATAGTAGATCGATCTCTTCGGAAGCCGGCTGATATTCCTCTAAAGTGAGGTCTGTCAGGGATTTTAGTCGGTCAAGTAGGATTTTCGTGAGGATCTTTGCCAGTTGGCTTGTCATGCTAATGGTCTGTAGTTATTACAATTGCCTTTTTCACCCTTTTTGTAAAGGGGGGCAATCATGGCTTTCGCCCAAGATCTGGGGAAGGGGCCTGTTTCCCAGCTGCCTACTGTGACTTTGTGGTAGATGTCTACCAGTTCTTCTGGGCCCGGCTTCAGTAGCTCTGATTGTATGCCATCTGGGCCAGGAGCTTGATTTGTTTTCAGGGATTGTATAGCAGCACCTCTTCTCGTAATGGTGGTGGACATGGATCTACTGGGTACTCCGGTAGTTGAAAAGACAGTAGGATAGATGGGTCAGGGGTTATTGTGTGGTTCAGTTTCTAGCAAAAGTGTTCCTTCCAGCGTTCCCGCCTCTCCTCAGAATATGATAATTTGTCTATGCTTATCTAACAGGGTTATTGCTGCCGCGGGTTTCTTTTTCGACAGTTCCCGTACTTTTTTGTACATGTAGTGGCTGTCATTTTTTCTGAAGGCGTCTTTGCATTCATGGCACTTGTTGTTGACGTATTGGCGCAGAGCCTGCCGTATTTTTTTCCTCTACTAGACGTTTTAACCTCTTGTATTTATCCTGGCTTTGTCGGTCTTATTTGTTGGCGTGAATACGTTTTTTCAGCACAGATATCAATGATTTCGGGTGTGATCCATGGTTTATCTGAGCGGGACAGTACCCCTAAGATTTCATGAGCCGTTTCTCTGATGATTGAGGCGCTTTCATCAACCAGACGGTCGACTTCCTCGGTGGTTGGGATTCCTGTGAGTTGGATGCTTGACAGCTTATTCGAGAGAGCAGTTTTATATTTGTTTCTTGTTTCAATATTTTTTAGGAGATCGACACGGTATTTTGGGTAGCTTTTCTTATTGGTTTGGGGTTTCGGAGGCGCATACGGAGTTCTGACATGACTAGAACATGGTCTGAATCAAAATCACCACCGGCCAAAGATACTTTATTCAGCACTGACGACTTCCAACGCTTGCGGACCAGTATGAGGTCAATCATATTTCATGTTCGGCCGTCTGGGGATCTCCATGTGACCTTTCTGCGTTCTCTATATCGAAACATTGTGTTGGTAATGAAAAGCTCGTTATCACGACAGAAATCTATGAGCATTTCTAACTGACGAATATAATTAAAGCTTTTCTTTTCTTCAGTCTTTTTGGTTCTTCAAATGTATTTTGGACAGTGACATAAAAATGTTTTGATAAAGTTAATACAATCCAGGCAAAAAGTTAAATGGAAATCTCCAAGAAAATAGGAATCCCCGTTTTATATTTATTATATAATATAATCTCCAGAAGTCCGTTTTATAATGTAATCTCCATTTTATATTATTATATAGTATTAAATCCAGAACTCCGTTTTATGATTTAATCTTCATTTTATATTAAAAAGTTAAATGGAAATTTTCAAGAAAACGTGAATCTTCGTCTTATTTTTGTTATATAATCTCTGGAACACCATTTTATAATTTAATCTCCGTTTTATATTAGAACGTTGAATGGAAGTCTCCAAGAAAACGTGAATCTCCGTTTTATATTTATCATATAATATAATCTCCGGAACTCCGTTTTAAAGGATAATACCCGTTTTATATAAAAAACTTAAATGGAAATCTCCATAATCTATGTTACCAAATGTGAAAATATGTTAAATTGCCAACTTTGAGCTAAAGTAATTATTTGCATCTTGGACACAACTACATTCTGGACACAAGTGTTACAATTTTGTATACTTTCTGAGAGTATATTTTATAGTGGTATTAGTAAATAAGTTTACTACATGTTGGACACTAGTAGAAACAAAGTGAAGTTGCTTTCCTTCTCAATAACTCTTTAGCTATAAAGAGATTTCCAAGGGGGGTACTGCCAGGATGTCAATTCAAAAGGTTTAGGATAAGGATGAGGGTTTTCTATCAGTAAAAAAAATATAATAAAATTATAGACATAGTTATTTTCAAAACATAGGGGGGGGGGGCAATTTTTTTTAGTTATTCAAAATACAGGCACTTGTTTATTTTCAGATTTTCTCACCAATTAGAATCACTGAAGAACTGGATAAACTATCCAAAACATTCTCATGTGAAGAATTTGGAACTTTCATAAGATAATCAGAAGCATGTCAAGCTTCAGGCAAATGTTAGTGTGTACAGAGTATCTATAGTTATAAGTGTCTATACTTATACCAATATGTGGAGTTTTTAAAATTTAGTGTGAATAAAAGCTAAATTATGTCAGCTTGTGTTCTTTGTCTATCTCCACTAAAGCTGTGAACAGGTCTAAGATGGTTGTAAATAAAAGATATGCTGAAATTGTTATTTTTCTAGGTGTGGACGATTTTGATGATCTGTGCTTTAAATTTGGAATTGAGCTGGAGAAGGTGGTAAGTTCTTCGTTTTTTAATAAGTACCATGCAATTATTGTTGTTCTTGTATATGTATGGTGTATATAGCACTGCTGCCCCAAGTGATTTATCACTAGTAGGGTCTTTCTTTATAGTTTCAACTATGGCCTGCCACCCACCATATCAGATTCTGATAAAACTTGGTAGGTTTACTGTTACCATAATTTAACCAACAATGTAATTTTTCTGTTGCATGCCTGTTTTATTTTGTGTGTTACAGCCAACCGCATTTCAGAAAATTTAAATTTGTTTGTGTCATGGAAGAAAAATACTAAACTCATTTTCCATCTTGTTCATGGATCATTTTGACTAATAAACAAGGGATTTTTTTATATAAATTTTTCACAGAAATCTCCACTTCACTTCATATGTAATTAAAAAGATTTTTTTCTTCTTTTTTGTTTACTTCAAATGAACAAAGACAAATGGAGTTTGACTTTTACATATTCATACCACTAGGTAATTTCTGAGACCACACTGGCTAATCATGATAAGACGAAGCAATAGTTAAAAAGAGAAAAACGAGGATTATACAAGCCAGTGAAAAATGTGGACTAAAATGCAAATATTTCGGTCAAGACCTCGCTTGACCGTCCTCAGTGCACGATAATAAAATAAAAATTACTAATAAAATCCAAGTATACTATAAACAAAATTTCAAACCTTAATACAAACACAACTAAAATTGGAAGACCCTTTCCATGTAACGGTTGAAAGGGTAACTGAATAAAAAAAATACTGTATTGAATGGGAAGTCAATGTTTTAATTTATACAGAGCAGTTTTAAAAGCTAAACGCTTTCCAGGTAAAGCATTGTCACAGATTAGGTTAGGTTGACACATGTGATTTTTTTTTATTTAAGTTAAAACGATCAGAATTAATTAATTTATTATAAATGGGGCTTAAATAGGTTTCTCCAGTGTCTCTATTGAGAGCTACCTCTCGGTGAATGTACTTTTTTTATCTCGACTGCCTCCCTGGAGACTTGGATGAGACCTTTAACAGGGGCAATAATGGAGGTGTTACGAATAAAACGAAATGGTGCAGGTTATCATACACATGTTGAGCCAAGGTGGAATCAAAAGTCTCAGGCCTTTGGCGTAGCTCCATAGCTTTGTCAATTGAGGACCTGTCTTCCAACAATCTCTCCCCCAATTGCTAGTGTGTTCTTCCAATATAGAAACAGCCACAAGAACATGGAACCCTGTAAACACCACTCCCCAAAATAGGGCTCGTTTTATCTTTGCCGCTGTTAAAATAGTTTTTTGAATTTTATTAGGATTTTTTGAAGGTGACATTTAGGTTATGTTTTTTTAGAATCCTTTGCAGTTTGTCACGTAATTTAGGAAAATAGGGGAAAAAAACAGTAAAGAATTTATTATCACCCACTAAAGGGATGATATCCGTTGGAGGTCGTGGAGATAATGAATCCTTTTCTGCCTTTTGTTGTCTTTTTTCTATGATGGATTCCCGTAACTTGATGGGATATCCATTGCAAAACAAAATTTCCTTCAGATAATTCAATTCTGGGATTATATGAGCTTTTGAACAAATTCTTATAACACGATCAACTAAAGATATAACTATTCCTCTTTTTACAAAAGGAGGGTGGTTGGAAGAGAAATGCAAATACCTATCATTATGTGTAGATTTTCTATAAATCGAATATTCAAGGCTGAGAGATTTATTGAAGATTAAGACGTCTAAAAAAGGCAGTTTGTTATTATCTTCCAGTTCCAAGGTGAACTGAAGGCTGGAATCCAAACCGTTAAGATGAGACAAAAAAAGTGTTAAGTTCTACCTCTCCGTGATTCCACACAGAGATAACATCATCGACAAACCGGCCCCGGAACTGGTGTTTTAGAGGAAAAGTATTCAAAGTGGAGGTTTCAATAATTTCCATGTAAAAAGTGGCCAAAAAAGGCGAAAGGCTCATACCCATTGGGAGGCCACTTATTTGGGTGAAAAATTGGTTATTGTACCGAAAATATAAGGAATATCTATTGCAAAGGAGAAAAGTCGCATAATGGTTGCAATATCTAATGTTTTATAATCCATCCGGTCAATATTATCTTCTAGTTTCTTTTGAAGAGCAAATTCACATTTTTTTACATCACAAGATGTGTACATCGAAATGGCATCAAAACTGGCCAAAATTGTCTTTTTTTATATCAAGGGTTTTTAATTTTTCCACAAGGTGTACTGAATTTTTAGTATAAGAATCTTGCGTCGACATGAGAGGACGAAAAATTGTGGATAACCATTTTCCCAGTCTGGAAGCTGGCGAACTATAAGAGGCCACAACTGGGCGCAGAGGAACTCCATCTTTGTGAATTTTTGGGAGACCATAGAATCTAGGAGCGGAGCACCCTTTAGGATAAAACTTTTTGTACATTTGTGGAGTAACGAGTC